>RJWJ010005456.1:0-68229 GCA_004363605.1 Indri indri
AAAAAAAAAAAAAAAAAAAAAAAAAAAACACCACGAACAAAGGCAAAAACCAAACAAAATTGCCTGCTGCTAATATGATCAGATTGCCTCAAATCTCTAGCTCAAATTGGGTAGAACTGACATCTCAACAATATTGAATCTTCTGATCTATTATCATGGTATGTTCCTCTAATTATGTGTGTAGAAGCCATGCATTTATATTGTTAAATGCATTTTAATTATTTTTATTTTGGCACTATTATAAGCGGAATTTTTAAAAAATTATACTCCAAATGCTTTCTGCTGGTATATAAAAGTACACTTGAATTTTGTTCATTTACCTTGCATTCCTGTGATAAATTTACTTTGCTTTGTAAATTTTTTAGAATTTCCTATGTAAGCAATCATGCCATGTGTTAATTCAAACAGTATTACTTCTCACTCTATAATCTTTATACTTTCTATTTTTCTTTAACCTGATCTTAGAAGAAAAGCATTTCATCTTTCACCATAAAAAAATGATATTATTTGCTAGTTTTCCACAACATTATGATGTGCTCTTATTTTTCAGGAGAAAAAATATTTTACTTCGATAATTTAATATTGAAATCAGCTATCGTACTTGTCCTCTATTGTATTATTATATTTCATTGTCCATATCTCAGAAGATACTCAAAATGAGATTACTTTGATGAAGCACTCTCAGCAAACCTAGAACACTGTATATCTCCAACTTTAAGTCAGGTCCTTTAATAAGTTACTTCCCATTCATTGTTTTGTAGTATTTATGAGTTGAATTAGTGCAACACACCATCAAGGTGTCATTTAAGAGATGGATACCCTACCTGTTTAGATTTGTCATCCTAATTCCTTGGGACTCAGTAAGTGACTTTAGAGGTATCTTCTAATTCTTTCACGGTAAACTTAGCTTTGCTAGCCATTCAGCAAAATGTATGTCCGTGCATGGAGTGTCACTTTCCTGTTTTTATTCTAGAAATTCAGTTAACTAATACCTTGAAAATGAGCAGTTGGTCTTGCATACACTCACCGGCAGAACCACCATGTCTGAGATTTGCTAATAGCATTTTGGCAGCTTCAGGTCCAACCTTGTCAGCATTTACAACTCATTTACCAAGCAATGATCCAGCAAATGGCCGGGGGATGTCTTAGCACTAAAGAATATTACATTTCCATTGTCAAAAGCTCGATCTTTAGGTGCCGGGATGAGCTGAATGTGAAAATACAGATCCCTGCTCCCCTTTCTGATAAAACGCATAGCTGCTGCAGCCGTTATCTTTTACAACATTAAATGGCAAAACAGCAGCAACAAAAGGTCTTCTATTTATCCTAGTCACATACCTAGGGTCAGTTAACACTCATTGTGACACTCAGACAATCACTTCACCACCCTCTTTTGAGGAGTAGCCCCTCATTTTAATGTTAAATTAAACTTGAAACCAAATTTTTCAACCTTTGGCTTGAAAACCATCGCTGTGTAACCAATTGTGATACCATTTCAGTATTAGTTCCACATTTCCAAGTTCTGGTGGAGAAGGAGCAAAGAGAACACTGGATGCTGAGACCTACTTCAAGAGGCACATACTCACTGCTGTCTTGGTATCTTCCCTGTGGGATCTGAGGACTGAACTGTGACATTTTTTTCTCCTGTTCAAATTTCTTTCTAAGGTCCCAGGGAGTCATGCTTTGCAAACCATGATATCTCCTTAAAACTGGTTTTTTGACCCCCTACGATCTGTTATTTTTCAATCCAGCTCTGTTATGGCATAACATGACAGATAACAGACCCCCTTATATTAATTTAAGCATTCCTTCCTACTGACTCCAAATTTTAGACAAAGCTTAACTATGTCATACAATTGCCAACTGAAAAAAAAATCTCTAAACCCACCTGACTTGCAAGCCCAGCCTCGAGATGTCACACCTTTTCAGGCTGAACCACTGCGTACTTTCCATGTTATTGATTTATGTCTTTGCCTGTGACTACTACCTCCCTGAAATGTGTAAAACCAAACTGTAATCTGACCACCTGGGACCACTTACTCAAGGCTTCTTAGGTTTGTTCTTCCATAGGCAGCAGTCACTTATATTGTCTCAGAGTAAACCTCTTGAATGAATTTGGGTTTTCTGGCCACTTTCGATCTTCTCTAGTGTAAAAGTTATTTCTGTTGAGCCAATTTCTGTCAATTTTTCTCCAATTGCCTGTCAAACAAATCTTGAACCATTTCCTGTCCAGCTAAATATTGAGGCCTCAGGTGGGGGGTGCTGTTGCCAGCTAGGATCTTCTACACCCGTAAGGAGAAGCGCTGGCCATGGAGACACTGAGGATCTGTCCACACCTTCCCTTCCAGGATCCCACCATCGACCTCCACCTGCTGTATGCCATGCGGCTGACCCGGGGCACTACCTGCAGAGACAAAGGCCCCTACCACGGCAAAAGAAAGAGACGGAAGAGACGCTGGCTCCCGCCCTGCAGCTCTGGGACCTCAGGTCTCCCCTGGATCCACCGATGGGAAAGCGGAGGAAGTGGTGAGATCCAGGGAACCAGGCTGGAAGGAAATCAACTTCTACCTTCAGCTCCCTAAACCCGGGTTGAGCGGCCCGGCAGCCCGGCAGCCAGGCAGCCAATGCGCATGCGCTCCAGCCTGCGACGGCTGTTGTTTTCTTTGTCATTATCTGGCTTGAGGTTCTTTGACATTCTTTGATCTGTGGGTTTGTAATTTCGTAAAATTAAAAAAAAAAAAAAATCAGCCATTATTTCCTCCCTGTCATCCATCTTTATCTGGGACTCCAAGTGTATATGTATTAGCTTGATATACCTCACAGGTAACTGGGGCTTTGTTTATATTTTAAGTCTTTTTTCCCCCTTTCTTCCTCTTAATTTCATTTTGTAAATTCTCTACTGCTAAATCTTTAAGTTCACAAGTCATTTTTTTTCTATAGTATCCAATGTGTTGTTATTCCCATCAATTGAAGTTTTCATTTATAATATTGTGTTTTTTGTGTCTAGGAATGTCTTTTTTGCATACCTTCCATTTCTCTTCATTTTCATCATTATCGTGTGTTCCCTAAGTCCTTGACCATGTTGTACTTATTAAGCATATACTTAATTTATACCATTTCTGGATCTGTGTGTGCTGGATAGTTTGTCTAATCATTGCTCCATTTTTGTGCTGCTTTACTTTTCCAATAATTTTTTATGAGGTAAAGAAATTTGTGAATATTAAGTGTTGAATGTTCAACTTTGTTGTATTTCTTTCAAGAGTGTTAAACTTATAGATCAATCCGATCATTTCAAAACTCATATTTTATGGATTGGGGGGCGGGGGAGATGGTAGCCCTAGAGTAGCCTTTACTGTAGCATTGCTTTAGCCTCACTACTGAAGTGGTAACTTTACAGGGATCTCTCCTGGGGTCTCACTGTGAACGTTTAGTATAATTGATAATTAAGCATATTTAACATAGGTTTTTCTATGTACCCTGTTGTCCAATCAATGAAGTCTCCTATTGAACATTTTAGTTTTCTTTTAAAGTAAGATTTGTCCTGAACAAGAGAGTTGGTTAAGTGGCCATCCTATCCCATTTACAGTGAAAAAACTTTCTTTGTCTTTTTCAAAAGGAGTAAAATTCCTCAAAGAGCATAAACTCCAACCTGCCTATAATGGGTTTTATTTTTTAAACACCTTAGGATAAGTGTTCAGATTTCACATTTTAAGAAAATCAAAATAAATGAAAACATGACTTAGTTCCTCTCTCAAAGAAAGTCTAAGGAAACTATTCTTTCTAAATAATGCTATGAAAGAGTAAGAACTGGCATTATCTTCAAAGTATCTACACTTGTCCCAAATAGAAATGTAAATACATAGTAAATGAATTAATTTATAAATTTATTCTTATTATCACTTGTAAGAGTACATACATTTCAAAAAAAAAATAAGAGAAGAAACTACCTCTTCCCTTTTCTAAGAGCATTTACTTTAGAAAATTGCAATTGTAAATTTCTTCTCTGTCTCTTAGAAAGGTATACAAATATTTTTATTTATTTTTTTTTTCAGAATATTATGGGGGCAATAACATTTTGGTTACATATAAGGCCGTTGCCTCACCCAAGCCAGGGCTACAAGGGTGCCCTTCCCCCATACAGTGTGCTCCACATCCATTAGTTGTGAGTTAACCCACCCTCACATCCCCCTCCCACCTGACTGGCACCCAGTGAATATGACTTCCATGTGAGCAACTTTGTGTTGATTGATTAGTACCAATTTGATGGAGAGTACATGTACTTGTTTTTCCGTTCTTGTGATACCTCACCTCAAAGGAAGGGCTCAATCCAGGATAATATAAGAGGTGCTAGTTCAAAATTGTTTTTTACGGTTTAGTAGTATTCCATGGTATACATATACCACATTTTATTAATCCTCTCATGTATTGATGGGCACTTAGGTTGTTGCCACATCTTTGCAATTGTGAATTGTGCTGCCACAAGTATTTCAGTGCAGATGTCTTAGATATTGGCCTAGGTAAAGAATTTATAAAGAAGACCCCAAAGCAATCACAGCAGCAACAGAAATAAATAAATGGGACTTGATCAAATTAAAAAGCTTCTGCACAGCCAAGGAAGCTATCATTAGAGTGAAGATCGATAACAGAGATTGGGAAGGGTGAGTTGGGGGAAAAAAAAAAGATGAAGACAAGTGGGTTAAAATATAAGCATATAGTTAGTTAGATAAAAGGAATAAATTCAACGTTTGATAGCAGAGTAGGGTGACTATAGTTAAAAATGTATTGTACTTGGGTAATGGACACTCTAAATACCCTGACTTGATCACTGTGTATTATATACATTTAACAAAATTTTACATGCACCCCATAAATTTGTACAAATAAAAAAAAATTTTAAGACCAGTAAGGTAGGCATAACACACACACACAAAAATTACCTGCAGTCACAAAGACATGAGAAGTTTATTTTTCTTTTGGATAAAGCCAGTTAGCTTTAGATGAGTTTAGGAAGAACTATGTAGAACTAATAGTTTTTAGTCCTCTTACTTGAAGACCTCAGGTAGTCCCCAGTTATGGATGAGATGCATTCCTGAGACCGTCTTTAGGTCAGATTTGTATGTAACTCAGAGCCCTGAATAAAAGCACATACACAGTAATAGTAATAACAACAACAACACTATAATGGCTCATATGTGGTAAGAATAATACAGTGTAGTATTGTAAAAATACCCCTGTACTATAATAACAAGTTACAGAAACTATTGTGCCCTTTCTTTTAATTCAAACAAACAGAACATAAAATAAAAGTTATACAAAAAGTTTATATACAAGATAAGAGAAATTTCAAAAAAGAATATTAAAGATTGACACCTATTGTTGCATTGACGCTACGCTGACAGGAATGTTACACTTATTTTGATCTTCTAACCAAATCAATAATAACCTTTCCATTTCAGTAATTAATCCACTATGCTGCTTAGTAATAATTGATGCTTTCGTTGGAGCACTGCCTTTCACATGTTCCATTATTCTCACTTTATCCTTTGTAATTTTTCTGATAGTCAGAGGCTGAAGCCTGATGCTTTCCCAAAGAATGATGTCTGGCCTTTCTTCGAATGCTTAATTATTTCTACTTTATTTCCATTGGAATCACCTTTCTCTGTGCTGTAGGCTCACCTGGACTTGCATTGGACTTTGGCTTTGGAGGCGTGGTTCTCACAAAACTCAATAAAAAAGACGGAAGTGATGCTGTGCTTCAACGACCATATAAACAATGAGACTAGCTGGTGGCGTAAAGAGGCTGTGCTAAACCACTTTCGCCATGTGGGTTTGTTTACATATGCAGAAGAAACTGTTCCTGAATTATTAATTGAATTATTTAATTATAAATTATCCTCGTGGGGAGCCTTGGGAGCTCTCTCATAAGTACCAAACGCCATAAATGGGGTTGACCGTAACTCAGGGACTGCCCGTACTCATTGTTTATCTTGAGAACATGTAGAAGATGAGTTGTATCTGCTGGGCTATATCAAGGGGTGAGGTTTCTTTCTGTCTTGTCTCTTTAGCCATTGCCTGTCATGCACATCACATTCTAGTTTAATGTTCATTCAATAGTACAACGATTTTCTTCTCTTCTGCCTTCGAAGGAAGGTTTTCTGTTGTGGTAGGAAAATTTTGTTTTTAATTATATTTCCCCAACCCACTTTAGCCCTGATGAAGTAAAATAATACTTGCAAGGGAGTTCAGGAAATTCCACCCCAAAATATGCTATGCTGATTACTTTGAACTGAAGGCACTTGGGAAACAACAGATGCAGACAGAGGCTTTCTCTGAGCTTCCCCCATCTACCTAAAGATGGATCCTCCAAAAAGAACTCAGTTGTCATGAATCCTCTCATGGGGAATTTTATGAACCAGGGGCGGTTAACTCAGGTCACAGAAGAGAAGACTGGAGGCTGACACCATGCCCAGACAGACTTTGTCACAGGCTATCACCTGTTCTTCTAAGGGCCCATTCATTTTCCCAAAAATCATTTAGTTTCCCCTAAGTTGCTTTCTCTCCCCCCTCCCCTGTCCCCAGTGAGTAGGGTATGTAAGCTTCTAGATCTCACTGGGTTTTAGGGTATTCACTTTTCTTTCAAGTAATGCCTCCATGGATATAATAATTTGTATACCTTTTCTCCTATTAATCTGCCTATTGTCAGTTTATTTCATAGACTCAATTATCTTCCCTTTCCTACACTTGCTGTCCCTTTAGAAAATAGTGACCAAAATCAGATAGCATAAGATATTGAACACACATGTTGCGATGAGAGAGAAGTGAATGCATATCTTTTCAGATTAGAGAATTCCATTGCAAAAAATAAAATAAAATATTTTAAGAGTACATTTGAATGGATAATCTGGAGGTAGAAAGAAGGCACTTTTAGAATTTATATAAAAATATGGAGGAGGGAGATAACTGTGAAATTAATCTACCAAGAAAATTGTCACAAAAGACAAAAATATATTTAAATTTTGTCTAAGTTAGTTTGATAGGAACTGATAAATGTGAATGATAGAACATAATATTCAAAATGGAATACTGGTATTATGTGCTGAAATGCATGTTTTACATCTATAATTATACATTATATTTTGTGTCTTTAAAGAGCCTTCCAAACTGTGGATGCAAATCATATTATATGAATATTTAAAAAATTTTATGTTTTATGCTAAATTGCCCTGGTTGTTAAGATAAAGAGGAAAAATAAATATAGTTGACTTGCAGAATCAAGATTATAAGACTACATTACATTTATATATGCTTCTAGTCATAATCGTGCAATGAACTAAGGTCATAGTAGGAAACGAGCCAAAGTGAAAAATATTCTAGACAAAGATTAAACTGCACAAGCACCACGCCTGGATGTTCAGGTTGTAGCGCCCTCCCACATGCTAATGAGGTTATAATGAAATAAGTAACAGGTGGGTAATTAGCAGCTTGTTTCCTTGTGCCTAGGTAGCTCCACCTTGATTAAAGATCCAGACAAGAATTTGGGGGGAATTGGTGAGGTAGATCAAGGATGAGCTCACAAGGGACGGACCCAGTAGTTAGCAAAAGAAAATATACTGAGTCCGTGTGCATGAGAACCTCTTCGATACAATGCAGGTGTATTCATTCTTCCACTTATTTAAAAATAGTCATTTCGAATTAACTAATTTGTTTTGTGTATCCTCGTGAGTCCCCTTTGTCTGCCTGTCAACACTGTTACAAGAAAAGAAACCTAACCTGAGAAAGAACAGCAATTACTCTCCTGGTCGCCTGCGTGAAGTGTCTGGGGAGTGTAGAAAGCACTGTGGCCTGATGATAGGGGGCTTTCTCACATCATTCATTCTTCCAAAGTGGGTCGAGCTCTCCCTTTGAGGACGGAGTGGAGGTAGAATGGGAAATCAATAAAGTAGAATTGTAGTGAAAATGGGAGAAAAAGAAATGAAGAATCAGTTTAAGAAAAATGGAAAATTATATTCCAAATAATTGGGGCTTCTAAAGCCCTCTTTAGAAAATCGATAGTAATATGTAGGCAACACTATGCTAAAAGGATTTATAGAATCATGTACCTTTCAATTGCGGGCTTTGATATTAGGCCTTTGTCCATTGACACAATGTATTGATTTCATCCCCATTGTCCATGAGTTGCTTTTATTTGTTTAAGAGCACTACTATATTGTGAATCACAAAGAACTCTGTGGTTTATACAGTTGGGAAGTTACTATCTTTTGTTATAACCTTAGGACTCAAAGCAAGACAGAAACAGCAGTAAAAAGAAAGAGAAGCTAGTGAGTTCTTTCCCTTGAGCTCTTTCTGTTCCTCTTTTTACAGTGGCCATAATTGAAATACTAGCCAATTTCAAGATGGAATCATTTTTTTATGATTGTTCTCTGTTATCTCTTTAAAGAGATGCACTGTGGAGATGAAGAGGGATTTAAAAACCTTGCTTCTTCATTTAAAGCTTTAATTTTGTCTAAAAGAGTAAGTTGAAGTGTATTTCTTCACTCCGTGTCATTCAAATCTCTGCTTTAAGATAGTGATTAAACGAAATCCCAATTTTAGGGATAAACAAAATTTTAACAAATTTGTCTGACAGATGTGGGCTGTTATATAATAAATATTTTTATATCACTTCTTGGCAAGTCTAGTTTTGTTTTTTTTTTTGAATCCTCGATTGATTTAAAACTTGAACTTAATGAAACCAAAAACCTCTTTTGTAAAGGGCCAAATAGTAAATATTTTGGATTTTGCTAGTCATAAATTCTAGATGTTGCAATTACTCAACTCTGCCCTTGTAGCATGAAAGAAATATGAAAAAAAAAAAATGAGTGTGGTTGTGTTCCAGCAATTCTTTATTTACAAAAACAGGATTTAGCCTGTGGACAATAGTCTACAGACCCCTGCTCAAAGGACATGTGAAAAGTATACATTATGAAATGTTGAAACAGCTTAAAATTATAGAAAAAAATAGAGAACAAAATATACACTAGCCAAAACTCTTTTACCTAAAGGTAATGATTTTTTAAATTAATATATTTTCTAGATTTTTTCTATATATGTATATGACAAAGATAAAATCATATCGAATATATATTTAGTACAATATTTTTGTATTCTATTTTTATATTCAATATTACCTTTTTATGCCAATGAAGTAGCTTTGAAAACCTCATTTTAGTTACAAAAATATTAAAATTTAATGGCTATAAACCTATTTTTGTGATCATCTCCTTTGGCTGAAGTTTTATTTTGTTTCCCAAGTGTCTACCATACTGCAAATGTTACATGTTTTAAATAGAATTTAACCACTTTTATTTTTTATTAATTAGGAATAATTTTATAAGTGGAAATACTACATTAAAATGTATTAACTTTTAAAAAATCTGAATATGGAATGCCAAATCACTTTTTAAAAGCGCAGGATTTCCTGTTTCATCACATGCTCAATAATAGCCATGATTATTGTGTAAAATAATTTTTTCAATCCCTTTTTTCTAAATTAAGTGAAAGAAAGAGAAAGAGAGACAGAGAGAAAGAGAACACTCTAAAAATTTATTTCTAATTTCTGAAACGAGCTAAATATTTTACATATATATATTATATGAATGATATGTTTCCTTAATTTATAACATGGCATTGAGAAATATTTTTCTTCCAATGAAAAAATTATAATTATAGTAACTGTAACTCTGCTTATTCAATCACACATAGGAAAGGGTTTCTGAAATTTTCTCAACTCAGGGAGCTACAAAATTGCAGGATTTACAGAAGCCACCAAAAAGTAATAAATTATATAAAATTGTAAGAGAGATCTCAGCAGGTATCCCAGTAAGACCTGGCTGCTCAAGAATTCCAGTGGTTAGTAAAGCTATGTAAAGTCATTCATATTTTGCAGTGTAGCAAAGTAATGAACAATTTTTCCCAATGCTAAGAGAATTTATGGAAAGTCCATAGCTACATTTTTTTGTGGAGGTGGCAAAACTTGGTGATTAACTGCACTTCAAAGTCAGTGAAAATAGGAAATAACAGTACATGAAGTAGTACATATGTATGAATACATAATACATACGACCGTAATACTTCTTGTAGCAATCCTCATAAACCCAGACTAGAAAAGTATTTTAGCTCGGTAATAGACTTAGGATAATATATTCACATCATATTCTGAGGTACACATAAATGTAGTTTACTTCCAGAAATGAGATGTTATGGGGCCGAAGTGATTTTCCTAAATACAAACCTCTAAAACTTGGACTTAATATCTTCAACTTCAGAAATGTTTACTGGTAAAATTGTTTAAATTTACTGTCCAAGCTATTATTCCAATTTTCAACATTTGCAGTGAATATCCTTAAGCCTACATGAAATATACTACTTTGTATATCAGAGCAAGATAAAATAATTATTTTTATTTTTCTAATTTTTAATTTTGAAAATATTCTAACACAGATATGCAAATATGCAATACCATAAATATGCATGTGTCTACCACCCAGATACAATATTTATTGTATTTATCTATCTAGATAACTATAAATACAGAATTTTTTATTTTTGTTTCATTTTTCTAAGTAAGCCATTGAAAATAAATTGCAGACACTATTAAGATTTTACTCCCAAGGTACTTTAGCATTCATATATAAAAATCAGGACATTCTCCTATGTAATCTCAATCCCATTATTTCTTCCAAGAAAATTAACAATTACCTAATGTAAAATATCTAGTATATATCTAAATTTCAAAAACGTCCCCAAAATGTAGCTGTTATATAGAGCCAACATTATTATATTCTTAATCTCTTTTAATCTAGAATAGTTCTCCAGCTCTTGTGTTTTACATTGCAGAAGAAAGATTTCTGAATTTCAAGACATTTCGAGCAAATACTGGAAAAAAATAATCAAAGCAATGGTGAGCCGTGGGAAAACTTTATGTGACCTAACAAATGTGCAAATGCAGTCCATGACAGAAAGCAGAAAGAGCAGGTGACAAGAAAGTTCACGCGTTACGTAGAAAACCACAATAGAACTTGAATACCAAGTCATAGTGTTGGTGGAGAGCAGGGTACGAGGGATGTGGGACTCCCAAAGTTGAAAGGGAGTATGTCGGACAGGTATTAAAGGTCATGGTGTGGAGCAGCCTACTTTTGACAAAGACTACTTTTGACAAAGCCTACTTGAAGACATTTGTATTCTAGAACAATAACTAAAGGTAAAAATTGATTTCAGAGGGAAGAGAATGATTGCATAGCTTTTGTGATGTTCCTCAATAATATGATGAGGGTAACTAATCATGGGCAGGGAACAGAGTGGAGAGATCTGAGAACCATGTCATGGAGTATTGCAAAAGTTAGAGGAAACACAGTCCTTCCTTCATGATACTGTTTGCAAGATTCGGACTCTCTAAAACACCCTCAGGTTCAATACTTCACCAGAAGGACTCACAGAAATCACAATTATGTTTATTAAAAGGAAACAATATGAGTTAAAATCAACCAAGGGGAGAGACTTATGGGGCAGAGAACAGGATGATTCCAAACACGGAGCTTCTAGGTGTTCTCTCCCAGTGGAGTAATGGACAGTGTTAACTTCTCTTGGAAATAGTATGTGACAATACAAATAGAGTGTTAGCAAGCAAGGAAGATTAATGAGGCTTGGTGACTCTGTTTTTTTGTTGTTGTTGTTCTTTATTCATTTGTCTACTCGTCTTTTAAGGCTTTTTATATTTAACTCTGTAGTGCCTTCCTTTTTGATCCAAGTAGAATTAATTTGTCTTTGTTTTATGTTATTTTAGCATTTAATGCTTATGTTAACTACAGAAAATTCTATATTTCTCTCTTATAACCTTGTAAATACATGTAAGCCAGGAAACACATTTTTTGGAGAATGGGGAAGTAAAGTCTTCCAACGATTGAGAGTTCAAGGACTTTGTACTAACTTCATCCCAAAAGCATAACTCTTACTTTAAAAAGTTAATGTCACCTATCTATGCTTTGAGATCAGAATCTATCTGTAGAGCGAAGACTTTGGTTTCAGTATCAGACTGGGAAGGTCTAAGTGTTTCAGGGAGAGGAATGGAGAATTACTTGAAACAGGGACTTAATTATGTGAATGAGATTATTTAATATGTGTTTACTCTGTGCCAGGCACTATATTAAGTTCTTTTCATGCATTACATCAATTATAAAATGCAGAAAGGCAGAAAAACGCTGAAAGAATAAGTAAGGGGCAATGTATTCCAACTCAAAATTGTCAGGGCAGGAACTACATCCAGTTGTTTCATTTATATTTTTGAGCTGCACTTATGTCAGTCATAAGTAGAAAGAATGAAAAATGAATAAAATCTTCCTTTTATCTTAACAATCCATTTCCAATTCCTTCAATTGCTTAGACCAGCTTATATAGTTTTCTTTCTGTATTTTGACTCATGTTTTAGGGTTTTGTTTGATCCTATATTTGTTCCCCCTTCCGCAAATGTATTTATTTTCTGTGTAGGAATTCTGCTTTTTTTTTTTGGTTCCTGCCTATTATGACAAATGCATTTTTTATGAAGACCATGAGAAAGAACGAAAGTATAGGTGTGTATTTTAAAGAGATGAATGGTCTGTTGCATTATAAAATAACCTATAGTGGATATTAAATATTATTCATGAGGAGCTTCCCTGAATGGCCAATTTTAGAAAACAAATCCCATTCAGAGTGTGTGTGTGTGTGTGTGTGTGTGTGTGTGTGTGTATATACACACAGTAAAATAACCCCTTCTTTCTTTTTGGAAGCACC
The DNA here is from genome assembly GCA_004363605.1 of Indri indri. NCBI lineage: Eukaryota > Metazoa > Chordata > Mammalia > Primates > Indriidae > Indri > Indri indri. The sequence goes on from RJWJ010005456.1 coordinate 12,808, forward strand.
ACTGCACACTCACCCACTGTTTCTTATCACTTGGCTGGCACATTTACCTGAGCTTTGCACCAAGATATAGAATAGATTTGAGCCAGAGTAGCATCATTATCTCATAACAATAACAACAAAAAAAGATGTTTAAAGTATGCTTTCTGTCCTTCAATTACAACAAGATTAGCACATTTAGAAACAGCTTTATAAAGTTCAGTCTGCATATTGTTACCAGCATTTTCCTTTCTAGAATTGAAATGCTCACATTTTATTTATTTTGCAATTAATCAATATAAACACAAATGGCAAGTATGCATGAACAGCCATTGCTTGATTTTTTTATACAAATCTCAAATCCAATTGACATTTTGTGCTATTTTCCTTTCTTCTCTATACCCCATAATAACCTTTTTCTTTTCAGCATTTTGTTTTATTTATAGAACTTTGCTTACATTACTGATGGACCTAGTATGCATCATGTATTAGTGCCCAAATGGTCAAGTAGGCATGATCAAACAAAAAGCAAATTTCTTCTACTATTTTCATGATAGAATACAGTTGGGATGGAATTTTATATCATGTTGCTTAAGGTTGGCATCCTTTTTTTCCTCTTCCTCAAACTGCGTAATATGAAACTAGATTGTCCACATTCAGTTCATTGTGTAATTGATCATATACATTTAATTGTCATATTAATTAAGCATGGCATAAGCAATGTCTTTCCTAGGTATGATATATGTGCTACCCACCCTGCATTTAGTTTCTTCATAAAAATTGTGAAAGTCAGCAGATTTGATGTTCTATGTGCTACATATTTATAAAATGTATTCTAATAATATTATGCTATATTATAAATATCAGATGTCACTACTGGCACATGGTAACATTTATTAACTTAATGTCTGATCAATAATATTCTTTCACTATCTCAGTTCTGATATTTACATATTTAGTTAAGTTGAAGGAGTTAATTAGCTATTCTCAAATTCCCTAAAGGCTAATGTAGATAATACTGTCAGATTCCAATGAATTAACACCAAAGCACTTATCATCAAAATATAAGCAGAGGCACTTAGTAAACCTAGAATTGAAAATGTCTATCTGTAGATGCATCGCTGTGATATCTCCTTTAGTCAACAAATGAATATACTTAAACCTAAAAATTGATAGTTATTAAAATAATAAAGAAATGACTGATGCCCAGTAATACAATATCTACATTACAGTAGAATACAATACAATATTATAATTGATCATTTTACTTCCCAAGGAACTCCTTCCTATTCTGAGACTACCAAGAACCAAGTTGTTTTCTCTTCCTTTGAGAAATGTTTAACTGAAGAAAGAGAAGACTTGACAGTGGGTTTGGAGTTCCTGATTGTCTTCAAATACTCAACTTCTTCTAGGTGCTTCGGGTGACAGAAATAGCCTAATAAGACCAAGTTATAGGGAAACAATTTTGACTTCCAATAAGAAGGAAATCTGATTCCAGGATTATTTTTCTAGATACAGTATCTATGTTCTTTTGTGTATTCTTCCAACCACTTCATGTGGTACATACTATTACACATCCCTGCTAAATGAAAAAGTTGTAACTCAGAAAGTAGTTTACAGGTCCAAAGTAACACAAGTGAGTGTTGAGGCCAAGACACAAATACATCCGTCTGATACTGAAGTCGGTTTATTTCACTACACTTATCTATTTCCAGGGGACTGCATTCTATTCTGTGAAATACCAAGCAGCTGATGCTGTTTTTTATTTCTCTAGAGTTTATAGAAAATAATCAAAGCCTTTTGGATTGATTCAATAAATAATATAATCTTTTCTCCACCTAATTATTTTAATTATCTCCATAGGGTACATATTTCGATAATAGTACTTAGGATTTGGAAAGAAGAAAGATTTTCTTAAATTTCTTCATTATGTGGGGGGATTATGTCTTTTGGTAAAGAATTAATTAAGAGACTGTTTGAAGTCACTCTTTGCCTCCATAGTAGATAGCACATCTCTTTTACTTAAGATTATGCAATAATTTTACAAAGAGCTTCAGTCAGGAGAATAATTATTCAGTCCCATTTGCTGCATATAATGAATTGCTGTTAGCTTCTAATATGTTCCTTTTTTAAATAGACAGCTTACTAATATAATACTTTTTCTTTCATATTTTTTTTATGTCACAATAGCTGGAGTTCATTTCTTTGCTCAATTCAATTCAGGGCCTGGCAACCTAATCCTAGGGACGGCTCTAATTGCTTTCAATGGCATTTGGAACTTCTATAGCAACATTACTTCAAGTTAAAAGAAAAACCAGAGAAACTCTCCATATTCAAAGCAACTCTTCTACCAGGGTGTTATGATTTTCCATAAATTAATTGTCAAAATAAAACAATAATAATTTTATTATCAGTTAATATTTTGATAGTTACATAAATTTATACATTCGTATAAGAATTAAACGAAAAATAGTATCAATTATGTAGAAATTATAATTAGGCTCAAAACACTTTGATTAAAAATAAAGAACTGAACCCACTTTGTTCCACCATATTAGACTTTAATATCATTGTTGATTAAAACGGAATTAGTTGGCTCTTTGTAAAATATTAGCTGGCTCAGTCTAAATACTGCAGCTTGCTATATACCACCCTCAACTCTAAACTTTACAGAGCATTCAGGATGATAGGCTAATAATTCATTTGATTTTGTGGAGGTTTATCCACAAATCCTCCACTACAATACCAATTAAAATATCATGGATGTCACTACCTAAACATATTGACTAAATCATCTGACGATCTGCATAGCTTTAATCATAGTCTTGGGGAATAAAACATAATCAAATTAGAAATGAATTGACCTAATAACTGTAATTACATAATCAGTTTATGTATGTATGTATAGGTTGTTCTTAAAATTCAAATCTGGAGAATCAAAACTGTGCAAATAATAATCATGTAATAATTAATTCCCATTTGAACTTCTGTGTTTTATAATAATTAATTCTTGTTTTGAGGATTTGTCTGTTTTTATCAAGGTGCATATCAAGCTACCAGGGCACTTTAGGCACAAACGCATTGTATGTGTCCTGAAATAGGGAGTCATTTAAAATTTTGATTCCTCTGAAACATGATTAGTTTGCATCAAGAAAATAATTTAAAGTTCTCTTTCATCATCAGAAAAAAAATTTACCAATATTCCACTTTTTAGTTTTGTTTTAAAATGAGTAAGAATATTTCAAATAATTAATGAAACATAAATATATGAAAGACTGTGCACTCATTTATCCCCTCTAATATAATATAAGCAAGTTGGAACATGAAATTATCTGGTTTAACTTTGTGGCTCCAGAACTCCTAGCACTTTGCCTTGCACAGAGAAGGTAATCAATAAATGTTTCCTGATTAAGCACAATTCTAAAATCACTACTCACTACAGTGTTGACATTCAATAAATGCACTTAACTAAGAAATGAAACTAAATCTATTTCATACCTTTTTTTTCTTTTTTTAAACTTCTGAAAGCACTTTAAAATTTTCTGCATATATGGGTAATCAATATAATGTATAATACTGGTAGTATGTATGAAAAATAGTGTTTGTATAAAATGTCTTTTTGTTTTGCATTCTGCATAAATGACATCCAACGAATTTAAGAAATTCATATCATTATGATGACATGAAACCATTGTGTGAGTTTTCTGTTGAAAGTAGTAGTTTATATTTTATTTGAAAATTAGTTCCTATATCCTAACATTGTGATATCCCTGTAGGCAATTTTTATACTTATTCCACTTAAGTGTAATTGTGAATGCTAACTGTTAGCAGGTTGTAAAGATGAAAAGCTGTTGCTTTAAAACTATAAAAGAAAATCTGGCAGTTTTTCTTTATAGTTAACATAGTCTTTATTGCATTTTGAAACCTCCTGCCTGATTGACTGTATTACATACTGCATGATACTAGACTAAGGGACACCGATAGTGTCAACATATGACAAAGTCAAATTTGATTCAAATATGCATCTAGGTGAAATCTGCATTCAATATTTTAAAATAGTTCTATGCTAAGAGATTACACTCCTTGGCTGAAACATTCCTTTATTTGCTCACTTCATTGACATGATTACAATCATCAACCAATCAAATAAAAAATCAAGTGAATAAAACTACTGAGTAGCTTTTATGCACAAAGAACCATACGAGAAAAAGTAGATAGGGGAAGCTTTCAGAGATGTCAAAAAGAGATCTTTGCTTTGTAGGAGTTTACAATTCTTTTCAAATAAATAACTGTAGTCTTGTGGTGAAGTCAGGAAAAACAACTTTGTATCTCTGTGGTGGGTCCTTGGTCATCTATTCACTCTTGGTTTTGGTTACAGCTTGGAAATTTGAAAGAGTTTACTTTAGCTTTAGGAGATACAATTCATCAAAAAAAAAATAAGAGAGAGAGAGAGAGAGAAAGAGAAATAAGAAAGAGAAAAAGAGGGAGAATGAACTAGTGGATTTGGGGTCTTTGTGTCTATTTATCCTCAGCATCTCTAGCAGTGGATTAGGTTGGTGAGTATGTATTGGGCTCCCAATACATTAAGTGCCCAATAGGAGCCTAATACAGCATGTTATTCACTGAAAAGGAAACATATATTAAGCATATAATGTTGTCCTTATCCTTAATTTGCAAGGACAATTTTATTTGAGCAACTCATTTCTTATTCAAAGAGATGCATCTTGCCAAACCCTTTCATTTTATGGATGAGAAAACATAGCTTTCTGTGAGGGCAGAGGGATGTGCAAGAAAGGTGGAGAGGTTCATTGCCAAAGGCCAGCATGCTGGACAGTCAGCCTCGAGCCTAAAATCCAGATCTTCTAACTCCTCGTTATGGGCTCATCTTCCTGTACAACACATTGCATCGTAGATATTTTATTTATTTATAAAGTCACAGGAAAGTATCATGGGTGAACTTTTTTGAAGCCCCGCTATCCTTAGATCTGATATCCCAATATTCAGTTCATTTAAAAAGCAAACAAGACACACACACACACACACACACACACACACACACACACACACACACACACACAGAGCCCATTCTTTAGCTTACTTAGCAAATTAGAACAAAAATTTGTCCAAAGTGAACAGCTGAAGAGATACACAAAGGATACACAGTATGATGCATACAGATAAGTACTGTGGTTCAGAGGAGGAACAGAGCAGCACGGTTTGGGGCAATAGGGGAAGGGGATGGGATTCTTTCCTGAACTTATAAGTTTCAAAACCAAACCATCCAGCTGGGAGAATAATATTGTAGTGGGAAATCCTGATTATTGGTGTGGTATTTAGTCTGAACTCAGTAAAAATTAACCTTCTTAAAGTAAGATTTCCTTTCATGTTTTGAAGGTGATAGAATCCAATGAACAGTAATAGTAGCTTTTTAAATTAATTCATTCCTATCATCTGCTTCCTAAAGTCACTACTGTCAAGGGAAGCTTTACATTTAACCATAGATCATCTGGACACCAGATTTCTTGAACACCAGATTTCTTGAACACCAGACATCTTATAGCATTCACAGGCATCCATCAACATATATCCAAAAAGGAAGAGAAACAATTCTCCTTTTGCTGCAAGATTGCTTCCGATCATTTATTAATTTTATTTGTTTATCTTTTATTAGAAATGAAGGGTTAGGCAAGGTTCAGTGGCTTATATCTATAATCCTAGCAGTAGGATAGCTTGAGGCCAAGAGTTCAAGACCAGCCTGGGCAACATTGCAAGACCCCATCTCTAAAAAATATTTAAAAAATTAGCTGGTAATGATGATAGCTGAGTTGCTATCATAACTTTTGCTTTCAGTAAATCAATAAAATCAAAATTCAAACCAAGTGACCAGTAAAACATGTTCAAAATTGAGAACCATCTTTGCTACAAAAAAATATCTTAGCAAGGACCTGATTATTCAGGAGATAATTACAGAAATCAGTGGAATTTAACCGAGAGCTCTAGAAATTATGATTCTATAAGTAGCATAATATAAACAAGAAAGAAAATAATGAACATTATCATGATTATAAAGTTTTACATGCATTAGCTCTATTGATTTGTGATATGGTATTCTTATATTTTTTGACAGATAAGCAAACATAGGCTCAACAAATTTATACCTTGAAAAAGGCATGTTACTAGGAAGTGATCAAACCAGAAACAACTCCTTAAAGTCCCTTAATCTTATTTGTAGGATACATTTCCCTACCCATACTCTTGATCGAAAGAAGAATTTCAGTGTAACAGGTGATAAAATCAATGTGAAGAACATAGGAATGAAGCATTTCTAGATGTATGAACAAATCCAGGGTTTAAACATTTGCATTGGAAAATAAGAATCTAATCATCCCGAAGTGATGGCCCATCGTCTGGATAGTGTTTATCCTCTATGACCCTAGCCAGCTGGTGCCACTGATGTCCTCCATTGACAAGCTCTGCTTCAACCAGCTTTTGTGTCGATTTATTTATTTTTTATTTTTTGACATATTATAGATACATATTTATGGGGTATGAAGTGGTGCTATAATATTTTATTACAATCTGGAAATGGTGAAATCAAGCTAATTAACGTTTATCACCTCAAATATTTAACAATTTTGTAGTAAGAGCAAATTTATTTTTCCTTGAGTCAATTTAGAGCAGGAGTGCAATTAATTTTACAGTCTTAGCCTGTCAAGGAGTGAGAATTCTGCCAAAGACCTGGTGGTGTCTTAAGACTTTGGAGAAAATCTGAATCCTATTGTGCCCATTGGGTCAAGAACTGATCATTCTCCTCTGCTGTGATGTCAGTCACTACAAGTGAAGCCACATATATAACAGAAAACTGAACTGTATTTGAAGTCAGACGGACTAGGTTTGAATCCTAGCTTACATAGTTACTAGCTATGTGACCTAGAATAAGTTATTTGTGAAAAATAGGTATTGTGAATATAAGAGGTTTGCCATAGTTCTGAATACATAATCGTTTTACAAAATATGGCTGCTGTTTCTACTATTTAATTATCAACTGGATATGTGCCTCAGTTTATGTATTAAAAAGTCTGTTTCCCCAAGTGGTGCAGAATTTCTGGCATGAGCTCCAACCCACTTGATGAATATATTAAAAGAAAAACTTTAGAAAAATTAAATTTAACTGAGTTTGAACAAAGAATTGTTAGGTGGATAGCCAGGATCTCGGGGTCTTCTAGGGACAAGGGTGCCCCGCTTTGGTGTTGCCTCGGGCAGTTGCCCCACCTGGGAAGAAGGATAAGGGCAGGCTCTCCCTTTTGGTGTTGCTCCACCCTTAATCCTATTTTGAGCAACTGCTACACCTGGGGAAGGAGGAAATGCTTTACCAATCTGGGAATTCCCCCAGCCTAGGCATAATAGGATTTGGAAAGTGACCTAGAGTAACCTAAGGCTAATTATTATGTCATTAGCCTAAATCTACATTGTGGTTCATCCCCCGAGGTAGGGCTTTCAGAAAAGTAGCTCCAGCTGGCAAATGCAGATACAACCTTGAGAACACCTGTAAATCATTTGGTAACATTCCACACCTCCTGAAAGCCCTTCCCAGAACCAGGCCAATAAAAGGAAACAACTCGAGAATTCCCAGAGAGTCAGTCAGTCACTGAGTCGGTCAGTCTATCTCTCTCCATTCATGGAGACAGACCTGTTTTACTTTATAATAAAAAGCTACTTGTGTGAAACTGCTTCCTACTTGTGGTTACTACATTGCACCAGCCCTGCTTGTGATTTTTTTCCAAGCAAGGAACCAAATAACTAGGATAACAGTCCACCAAGAGTCTGGACCTGACACTTGGGTGTGTCTGGTCATTCTTCAGCCAAGAGCACACCAAGAACCAAGAGCAAACTGCCACTCTGACATAATGATTTACCAATCGGGCAGCCTTCAGAACCAGAAGTTCAGAGGGTTCTGCTCCAAATATGGGCAGAGAGTATTTATAAACAGAAAAGGAAGTAATGTATAGAAATAGCTTGACTGGTTACAGCTCAGGGTTTCTCTTATATGGTCGTGGTCTGATTAGGTGGTGACCTGTGATTGACTGAAGTCTGCTGCTGTAATGGGCTGAAACACAGCTATTTATTACAAAAGTATATTCCTATTTTAGGTCTTAAGTTAGTTTACATACCAAGCTACTCTTCAGTTTATGTAGGGATTCAATGTAGGAAGGCAACCTCGGACCAAATTTAGTTTAATTTAATAAATATCACGATATGTTTTTTTCTTTCAAGTCTACTTTTATGGCATAACTGGAATCTGGTGCTCATATGCCTTGCTATTTTATATGTGCATGTTCTATGTTCTGGTTACCTACAGCTATGAAACAACCCACCCTGAAATTATGTGGCATAAAATAACAACTATCTCATTGTGTTCTCAATTATATCGATCAAGAATTTAGGCAAATCACAGCAAATATAACTCATTTCTGCTCCAGAAAGACTGGTGTCTCAGCTGTCGTGGCTTAAATGGCTAAAGATGTCTGGGACAGCTTCTCTGGTGCCATATGTCATGAACCTATAGTTTTGGCTATGGTAAGTTTCCTCATTTCTTCTTCACATTTTTGGTTGTATCTTTGGTGGTCTAGAATACCCATGATGTTTTTTTCATTCACATGCTGGTGCCTGGCCTGGGATGGTTGGAACAGCTGTGCCTGGTCAGGCAGTCTGCCCTCTCTGCTGTCTCCCAACATAAATCGCTTGGAGTTCCTCACAGCCTGGTATCTTAGGATAGTTATATTCTTATGTGGAGGCTGACTTCTGCAAGAGTAAGCATTCCAAGTGGCCCAGATGCAAGTGGCATTCTAAGCATTTCATGTAGCCAGATAAAAGACTTGTAATGACTTAGCCTTAGAAGCTACAGAACATAGAATTCTGTCTCATTCTATTGGACAAGCAAGTCACTAAATTTACCTCAAATTCAAGGGAAGGTAAAAGATTTCACCTTTCAATTGCATAAATAAAAAATATAATACGTTATCTTTAACCTCCCTACTCTATGAAAACTTCTCCTCAAAAACATCACATGTACCCCATAAATATATAGAACTATTATTATGTACACATAATAATTAAAAATTAGAAATTAAAAAAGGACTATGGCAGATATTGGTTGTCTTTACTGCTCATGCATCTACTAGCATGTTTTAATTTTTAAAATGAAATTTTCTAGACATATGGCCTTGGGCATTTTACTTGACTTATGTAAATTTAATTTTCCTTATCTGTCATTGAGAACAATCGTAGCTATTTCACAGGGTTGATTTGTAATAAAGGAAATGCCTGACACACGTTGAGTTCTCAATAAATGGCACCTGTTATCACCATCATCGTCATCAGCATACATTATACTTAAAATACCTGAATGAATATTGTCTTCCTAAACCAAGCCCATCTTCCTCGAATCTCTTTAGTCATTACATTTGGCTGACTTAGTCTTGTCATAGAGGACAATTCCATGGTTTTGTGCTCCCTAGTTACCTGCTATTTCATTTGCTTTCAACTTTTTCCTTCTCAAGAAGGTATATACTTATGCTCAGGTATACTTGAATTATAAGAGTATAACTTACTCTATTATAATTGTTCCAGAATTTAGATGGAATGCTATGGACATATTCTCTGGTGAGGCTGCAGAGTGGACTTTGTCCACCATCAACCAAGTGGAATGTCCTTTCAAGTTGTTTAACTATTCCTGGTACCTTAACCAAGCTACATTAAATTACCCAAGCTACATTAAACTCCATACAGAACATGGAATATTTCATTAGTGAAGTAGGAACATTTTTATATACTTAAGTTTTCTACTTTTCTATATCCAAAGGAACTCAATCTCTAGAGAAAGCTCATTTTGAGAAAAGTTACAAAAGAAGCAATGCCTACCCTTATGTCAGTCTTTCATCAGGATTATAGTATAACATCTGAATTATTTTATAGTTAATCCCAAAAATGCTTGCATTTTGAGGCAAAAGAGAATACACTTGATTCTTTTGTTTTGTTTCTCTCATGAATGCCTATCAAAAAGCATCGGTAATTTACTGTAAGGTGCTTTCCGTTCTTCATGATTTAGTTACATTAGAGAATTTGTGATTAGATTCTTGAGAACAGCTCTTTTACTCCTCCCTGAGGTCATATTTTTATAATTTTTGGCAGTTTAATTAGGTTATCAGCCAGGGATTGCAAGTAGAAAATGAACACTATTAACATTTAAATCTAAAGGTTTTTAAAGTGACCAAGCTAATTCGCCTAGAGATAACATCTCTAGGTCTTCTTTTCATGACTGCATAAAGCAAGCTTGCTATATACCAAATTCATGTGAGTTGAAAATTAAGCAATAATTCATACATATCATTATTAACTGGGACTATATTAAGTACAAAAAATCCTATTACGTAGTGGGATTTAATGTCCAGATTACAAGGCTTCAAACTTTTCTGAAGCAAAGTACTTACACTTAGTGGATGCTGCCAATGCTGAAGCTGGCACTGTCCAAAACTGTTTGGAAAGACCCCTCTTGAGCAGTGTGGCTGTATTCAATGCCAATCAAATCATATTAATCTGAAATAGTATTAAAATTTATTATGGGTGTAATTTTTATACAATTTTAATGCTTCCCAAAGAGTGGATAATTGCATACTTTTAAAAAATCCTGAATGACTGAATCCTAAACTATGCTTACACTGTTGTCAAATTGTGGCATAACTCCAGCAAGATAACAAAGTACTCTCTGTGTTTGAAAGGATTAAGGCTGGTTAATTTTTAGTTTCAGGTATTAAAATATTTTCAGTAATACATAACTCATATGAACTGTAACCACTTTCTATCTCTAAATGTGTTTCCTCTTTCATCCACATTCAATTTAACAAAATATGATTGTTTTATATGTAGCATGTATATGTACTTCCTTCATTTTATTTTACGGTACTTTGGCAACACGTTCGGCATTATGTCTATTCCTAAACAACTAGAGTTGATGATGGACTTACAATCACATAGCACAATAATCCAATGAGTTAAATACCTTCATTATGTCCATTTTACAACTGAAGACGTGGAGGCAAAGAGAAGGTAAGTAACTTGCTCAAGTCAAAAACTGACACTAAGTTACTATTTAGATTAGTTTTATATCGCTTCCATCACAATTACCACAGCTTCAAAAAACATCTACTTACTACCTCATAGTTCTATAGGTTGGAGGTCTGATATGGGGTCACTGGGCCAAAATCAAGGTGATGGCAGGACTATGTTCCTTACTGGAAAATTTGAGAAAGGATCCAATTTGAAGTCTATTCAAGTTGTTGGCTTAAGTCAGTTCTTTGAAGTTGTAAGATTGAGGTTCCTATATCCTGGTTGGCTATCAACCAGGGGAACTGTCTTTGTTCCTAGGAACTGACTGCATTTCTTCTCTTGCTTTCCATGAGCTCCTATAGACCTCTGTCAATCCTTATACTATCACTGGCCCCTAACTCTCAGAACAATCAACGGTGGCATCTGCCATGCTTCTCAAGCTTGGGATCTGCCACATCTCTTTGACTCTAGCCAGAAGAAATTCTCTACTAACAGTGATTAGACTTGGTCCACCCAGGTAATCCAGGATAATCGCCCTATGTATGGGCCAGTAACTTTAATTACATTTGGAAAGTTCTTTTTGCTAGTGACATAACCTATTCACAGCTTCCACAGGTCATGTGTGAATATGGTCAGGGAAGCCACTACTCAGCCTTGTCATATTATTGTTTGATTTTTCTATAGTATTGGCTTTAGTTTTGTCTGCTCTGATAAAGCACTTACAGGTAATTTACTAGAGTAAATATAATTTACTCCAATTTACTTAGGAGTAAGATTCTTCAATCGAAGTGGTTACAACTGCATATGCATGATAATCTAGACATAGGCACTTCTCCCACCTTCATTTTACTGTTCACCTTACCCACTTTCCCAGGAAAAGTTTCATATATGGGTCAGCTGGAGAAGATAAAAGAAGAAAAGTAGCAACCACTTCTTATTCAAGAGGCTGTACTCCCCAAATCTCCCCCATCCCCCTCTGTGTCTTCCTGAGCAAGGGGGACAAGAAACAGTATCCACTTCCTCAGCAACTCTCTAGGAGTTACATACATTCCTTTCTATACATTGTCCTAAGTTTTACCATTATAGGCTGTGGTACCTAAGAGTGCATTCAGCCAATTACTCTTTCTCAGTGCTGCTGGAGAATTAGCTGACAATGCACCAAAGAGGTATAAAGCCCTTCCTTTATACAATGATCAGTCATGAATAATGATTTACAAGCCTACAGACACTCATCCCAATTAATGATCCTATTCATTCTTAGTTTGTAAATTATTCACAAAAGGCATGCTAATTAATTCAACCTGAGTAACCATCAGAAATAAAATCTTGACTGGTTTAGGAGTTCCTTAATATGTTTTATTCATTCTATTGACTATGTCTTAGAGTCAATGTTAATGGAGCCCAAAAAGAGAAATATATAATAGAAGGGGGATGTGAGAAATAACAGAGCACATGACAGAAACAGTTAGTGAAACGGTTGCAAAAGAAATGATGATCAACCGATATTCACAGAATTTCCAGTTATTTGACAGACCTGGGTCAGGCAGGCAAGCAGTCAACAATAAAAAGAGGTTTATTTCGGAGCTTGTAAGGCTGAAATTTTCTCATTGTATTTTATGTTCAACATATCTTAGTTTTCAAGATGTTTTTTCCTCATGAATTAAGTTCTGGGGAGACAACACTTTTCCCATTGAATGTCTTTTGTAATAGGTGTCTCATGGTGCCTTTAGGAAAGAAATGTTTTAATGTACATTGTGCAGTTATGGAATCTCCGAAGCAAAGGCTGTAAGAGATTTTGAAAATTTGTGATAGTATCTAAGAATGCACAACATATTTTATATTTACAGCCAATAATATTTTCTTAAACATACAAGTGGTTAAGCAAAGAAGCAAAGATTATGTTATACTGCACTTGTCTGGGGGCCAGAAAAAAAGTATTTATGTCACTAAAACATTGTCTCTATGTCTCATCTAACGGGCTTTAGATATAACTTCGTTGGATCCAGATCCCCTGACTAATATTATTGAGTTACATGGTATATTCCTATATGGTAGAGTTGCTGCATTCTGTATTTAAAATGATACATGACATATTTCAGGACGTGGCTCATTTGGGTCACTGGAATAGCCCAGAATACAAACTTGCTCTTTGGAATGGAGCACATGAAATGCTTCATATTCAGCTGAAGATGTTGAAAAGTATCAGTACAGCAAAATAATGTAATAAACACACAAAGGCTTCTGTGACTCATAATAAGTGGTAGCTCTAACCCAAAGAATTGCAAAACTTGTCAGGAAGACATATGGTAGTAAACAGGGCATGATTTGATTCGGGCAGCATTATCAGTGCCTAACAGAAAGTAGAAGAGTTCTGGCCATGCTTAGTCAAAGAGTTGAGAGAAAGAAAGAAAGAAAGAAAGAAAGAGAGAGAGAGAGAGAGAAAGAAAGATAGAAAGAAAGAAAGAAAGAAAGAGAAAGAAAGAAAGAAAGAAAGAAAGAAAGAAAGAAAGAAAGAAAGAAAGAAAGAAAGAAAGAAAGAAAGAAAGAAAGGAAGGTAGGATCAGATTCCCTGTGCTTTAAAGGGCACAGGACAGAATTTCATTTAGCAGAAGAAATACATCCTGGTAAACTCAATATTGATTTGATGCTAATTGCCTTAGGGCCATAGACTTTCATTTCTTGTGTCTCAGCTAGAGACTCAGTCTAGAAAGTAGAGGAAGGCTGCTTATTAAAGATGGGAACTGGAGCGCCCAACAACCAGGTAAGCAAGGCCGTTGTAATGGTTTTTGTAATGGTCCTCAACTTAGGCATGCCAGAATTCCTTGCATAGATTGTAAAAATGCAGATTCCAGTTCATCACCCAAACTGACCCTCTGGATTGCTTTTCATAAAGTACGGTAAGTCACCTGAAGCCCATACCTTGGAAGATGGTTAGTGGTTAGAAAGTAGTCCTTGGAAACAGACAGACTCTTAAATGTGTATCAACCTCCATATTCCAAGCTGTGTGACTTGGAGCAAGTTACTTAAGTTCACTATGTCACAGCTTCACTGAATAAAATGAAAATAAATTCTACTTCACAAGACTGTTAGGAGGATTAAATGAAATATAGTGCATGACATGTAGGGCATATTGAATATTCGCTCACAGAAAATGGTCCTTGTAAGGACCAGGCAAAGCCTGATGATAGATGTCAGAGAAATCACAGTATTTTGTTTCCTCCCCTCATTCTGGCTGGTAAAATTAAGGACATCATTTACTTCTGAAAAATTAACAAACTTTTCACAACAAGCTATAAACACTTTAATCTTTGGGAGTTGTTTAATAAAGCAAATAGGAAACTCTTGTTCCTTCATTTCTGAAAATGCCAAAGTAAGGAAAAGAGCATATATAGCTAAAGGTATAACTAAATGTGGATTCTGTAGACATGACCTCATGAGATTTAGTGGATATACACTTGGAGTGTAAAGGAAAGAAATGGAAGATCTTCACAAGTAAGTTCTAGAATTTATGGTATTTTCCAAAATAGTATTCATATCTAATGTCCTTATTCATACATACATTAAAGAATTGAAAGATCACACATCCTACAGCACATGCTTCCACCAATAGGAATAGCAAAAACAAAAATACAGAAATAAAGAGAAATAATTACATTAAAACATGGAGGAATTTTAAAAGTTAGACAATAAACATAGTAAAAATTTAATAATCTCAGTAAAATTATTAGTCTTTCAATTAAACATACAAAGGCTTCTACTGCTTTCTATACCAAATCTATGCTACTCTATACTCAGCATTTTCAGTTTCTTTAATTTTCTCAACTTATTAGTGATACAGTAATCCTTGAACAGATTTTTCACAAAGAAATCTTCAAAGCAATTTCTTAACTACATTCAAAGTAAAGGGATGTTAGTTATTTTGGGGTCTAGAGGAAATTTAATCTCAAATTACTATTAAAGATAAAAGCTCCCCCATCTCTCCATTGTAACATGTTTCCATGTGCAACAATTACTCTTTAAACATGTGAATTAAAACCTGCCTCAAAATAATGTTATGAGGTTTAAATATATGGTGCTAAGAATTGTTCTTGGCATGCATTAAATTCTCAATATTAACTCATAATTCCTCTTCATGTTTCTAAAGTTGTCAAGTAATAAAGTCAAGCAACAGAACTAAATTTGCAAAAATATTTAACATTACTGCCCAAACTATTTAAGCTCTCAACTATAAAATAGCTAAAAAGTTAAATTAATCAAATATCTGACTCATAGTTTTTGAAGAGGAAAATGGAATATATGCAAATTTATGTAAAAGAATTCAGACACATTGTATTATCCCACATATAGAAGAAATTTGCATTTCTTAATTTATTAATAGCAAAGGCAAATATTGGAACTAAACTGGGTATTAAAAACACTAGAAGGAAAATTAGTGTAGTCCATGATTTATAAATTATGTGAGAGTTTAATAAATTAAGTCCACACAATCCCTTAATGCAAGGGGATTCCAGAATAAGAAGTTCATTCTGAACACAGTTTAATGTAATTTCCATGTCAGAAGGATAGGAAAAGGGCTTATCTCAAAAAATTGTGTGGACTTTGAAGTTCTTAAAAAGGAGCACTGTTTCAGCAGAATGTATTTCATTTGATGAATCCAGTCAGAGATTTTCTGATAAGAAATTCCTATGTGTAATTATTTAAAATAGCCAGATCTTAATTGTTCTTTTTTCTTATCACTACTTCTAGGACTCTTCCTCTTCCTCCTTGCTTAATCTCTCAGTTTTGTATTTCACGTCCTCACATTCTACCACCTACCACCTGCTCATTGCAGTCGTTTAAGGTCTCCAAGTCGTTCCCACTTATTCCTTGACAAATTTAGCTCTTGGCTCACTGCCATTCTCTTCAAATTTATCCTGCCACAATTTGTAGTGACTTCAGTTTTCATACAGTCTATCCTGTACCCTGGTTTCAGCTTTCTTGTTCTTCCCTCTCTCAGTGATCTT
The DNA here is from genome assembly GCA_004363605.1 of Indri indri. NCBI lineage: Eukaryota > Metazoa > Chordata > Mammalia > Primates > Indriidae > Indri > Indri indri. Next base: position 28,893 of record RJWJ010005456.1, read on the forward strand.
GTCATCCTTCCTACATCAGCCATTCACTCCCACAAGCCTTACCTTTGTGGTGGAGCAAATACCCTAGATTATGCTGTAGTAGCAAAGATCATCAAACTTGCAGTGGCTTAACATAAGAAAAGTTTATTTCTCACCCTTGCAAAATATCCTGTGAATCTACTGGGAGAAAGTGAATTCTCTCTGAGAAGTGAAAAGCATCAGTATCCTGCCACTTCCAATGTGAAAGCATTTGGCATTGAAATAGGGAGATGCAATCAACCTGATTCAGCCCAATCAACAGGTATCGAACTGCTCCTGTGTTTTGCATTTGTGTTAGGCACCGGGGATTTAAAAAAATAATAATAACCTAAACCCTTGTTTTGAGATCACATCAGAGTTAGAAGTGGTAAGCTGATATAATAGCTGCTATGTTTGTACTAGTGCCAGTGAAAATAAGAGAACAGAAAGTAGAATATTTCTGCAATTCAGGGAGTAGATATGTCCTATGTGGAAGCATTACTTCTCAGCTATTTGAGAAAAAGAGACTATTTAAATTATAAGTATAAACTTAGGTTTAAAAGCATTGTCATAAAACCTGTGCCATAGACTGAATGTGTGTGTCTTCACAAAATTCAAATGTTGAAACCTAATCCCAAATGTTATTTAGAGAAAGGACCTCTGGGAGGTGATTAGTTCACGAGGGCAAATTAGTGTCAGAATAGAAGAAGCCCAAGAGAGTCCCCTGGCTCTTTTCACTGTGTGTAGACATAGAAAAAGACTAAAAGGATGACTGTCTCTAAACCAGGAAGTGGGTCCTCACCAGACACCAGAGTTGTCAAAGGCTTCATCCAGAATTTAGCTTCCAGAACTAAGAGAAGTAAATATTTATTGTTTAAGCCACACAGTCATTATTTTTGTTATGGCAGCCCAAGTGGACTAAGACACCAGGTTTGGACAGAAAAGATAAATTATTTTATTCTCTTTTAAGAGGATTTAGGGATTTAAATATATTTTTTATTTAACCCAAAATAGACAACAACGAATAATAAATCATGCAAGCATATGAAAGCGAGATGCAATTGACTTCTCTGTATGCCTACAAACATGATATTTAAAAATTATAAGGAAAAAACAGTACTTGAAAGACCAATTTTGTGATGCATGCGATACGTTATAACATGAAGGTTCACAGTGTAGCTAACAGACCAGGGTAAACCAGAGTTGCCAAAGAATGAAGAACTCTAAAGATACTGCTTTTATACACAGAGTTCTTAAAAAATACTCTCTTCTGCAGGTTCTACTGATGATTGGGAATCTTGGCCTGGATGCTAATGTGTAGATATAGAGAAAAAATATAAAACAATGCTATATAATTTTTTTCATTTCTCATGTTGACAGCAAGAAATTTGTCTGGCAAAAACATTATAGTCATAACCTTATATATATATGTACACATAGCCTACTCTTTCCCATTACCCACAAAAATAGGTACAGTAAGTGCATAGAATATTTTTGTAATGAGTATCTGAATTCACTGGGGACATCTTTGTGTTCCCCCCAAAACAGGGAGTTTTGAACTTCTTGATCTGCTTTCATCATTCTAATTATTCCTTTCAAATTCATGATATGCCACATATAAGGCTTCTTGATTAAAAAGCGATTACAACATAGGGAAAAAAACCTGATAGTATTTTTATTTACTGGATCAAACTTGAAATATGAAGCTTGCTTCGCTCATCGCTAGGAATAAAAATCACTGTAAAATAATTATATCCACTCATGCTTTAGAAGAAAAACAGTTGCAATGGCTCTTCACCCCAACTCCTGCCTGAAGAAATCTTTACAAATTCAGTCTCAGCTCTGCCACTATCTAATTGCATGTCGATAGGCAAATATCTGCTTCCTTTGGCTGCCTTATATTTTTACTCTATTAGGTAAGATAACCTTTAAGAGAACACCGAGCTCATAAATTCTGGGATTGTGTAATCTTACAAATTGGCAGCCCCTGATCCTGTGCAGACATTCCTTGAGATACGTGATATTGTCAGTGAGAGCTGAGGACTGACCTCATCTGAAGTTCATCAGGACCTCTCTCCAACAGAGGTGTATCCAAATGGCTGCTGGTTTGCATGTCTCACCAGACCCCCTTTGCAAGCCTTGAGCATTGAGGTCAGGAGAAGACTCACCACATTTCACTGTTAGCAACTATTCTCTTATTGTGTGGGGAGACTAGGGAATCCCCAGCATATGACGAATGAAGCAGCCTTGACAGCCAAAGCCTGATGTCCTAAGCCGCAGTAACTTTATCCTCCTTCCCTGTGACAAGCTAGTCAATGAAAGATGCCTCTATTCTGTTTCTTCTTGTCAGCTCTTTTATCTCATCGTATTTATTACTTTGGATGTGCCACCTGGTGCCATGAGAGGTATTGGAAGAAAATCAAGGTCCTGGTTAAGTAAATTCTGTCAAATTAGACAGGATCGCAGCAGACCTTCAGTTCACTAGAGAACATTAATATGGCTATGTGTATGCCAGGGATCTGGGAGAAGCACATTCTGTCAGCTCTGGTCTCAAAATATATCCATAACCTGACCATTTCTCTCTACCTGACTGATACTGCAGTCACGCAGCCACTGTTTTCTCTCCCCTAGAATGCTGCAGGCATCCTAACAGTCACTCTATTTCTACTCTTGCTCTCCTTCTCTGCACAGCATGCATAACGATCTTTTAAAATATGTCTCAGATCATTGCATTCTCTTGCTCATTATCCCCACATGACTTCCTAACACTCTCAGCATAAAATCCACAATCCTCACCAGGATCTATAGATCCTATAACACATGGGCTTTGATTTCCTTTCAGACATTCTTTCTTTCTTCTCTCTTCCTTATTTTTTCCTCTCTAATTATCACGGCCTTCTCACTATGCCATGGACATACTCAGCGCTCCTCACTCTTTTTGTCTCAGGGTTTCCTCTTTCCAAGAGAGTATTCTTCCAGTCACTTATATGGCATTATGGCTCACTTTCATGCTCTATATTCAAATGTCACCCTATCAGTCATGTTTTTCAGGCCAATTATCTAATATAAAACCTTTTTCATTCTGTCTTCTTACCTGACTTTATTTTATTTTTCATAACAATATCTGACATAGTATTCCATATTTTTGTTTATTTGCTTAAGTTAATTTCACTTGAATAACAGCTCCTTGAAAGAGGGGCCTTTAAAGAGTCATCACCGCATCCCCAGTGCCAGAGCAGCGCCTGACACGTTAAGCATCAAATCATTATATATTTATTTGAAAGGACACAATGTAAACAGTGAATTCATTATTTGAATCTTTCTATCATTTAAGAAAGTCAGAATGATCCGGAACTTAGCAATATGATTTATTATCCTAAATCTGGGGTCTGCAAGCTATGTCCCAAGGGTCACATTCAGACTGCCTCTTTTGTTTGTAAATAAAGTTTTATTGCAATACAGGCATACCTTTGATTTACCTATTGTCTACGGTTATGTTTAGACTATGCCAAAAAACCTTATGGCGTGGAAAGTGTAAAATATTGACTATCTGGCCCTTTACAGAAAACATTTCCCAAGCCTTGGCCTAAATTATAAAATTCTGTCTGAATTTCTTATATTTCTTTTTCCTTTGGCATCATTGCTTTCAGGTTTTTCTAGTCACCTCAAAACAAAGCTAGAGTCAATAGAAACAGATATTAACTCTGAAAAGGAAAGTAGAAATAATCTTGAAGAGCTCAGTGCAAATTGTTTAATGTTAGAACCAGTCACATAACTGCAGATGTTTCTCTTTATCATTTCCTTTTATCATTCAATCAGGCTTTTTTCTCTGAGATAATGATGCTTTATAAAAAGAAAATCTCTGGATATCCTTTGTTCCTAATACTGGAAATGACTTAGATCAACGTTGTTTGCACAAGAGGATTTTGTTTAATTTTAAATTTTCCTTCTTGCCCAAACCACTGGCTTTTCATTTCCACTTATAAAAGACATTTTGTAAAGGTTGATTTCCCTTGGAAAATTTTTGGCTTTTACTGGATAGACGGGCAAGGTACTGAAATAGAGAGGAGGAATCTTTTCTTTTCAGATTCATTTTGTATTGTATTGTCAGTCATCAATTAGGACTAATTTTCCGATATAAGATTTTCCCATCAGGAAATCTAGGCTGAATATATATTTCTTACTCCCTAGTTTTCTGTGGTCCTCTTAATTTTCAAAGAACAGATTTAGTCTTTGTCCTGCTTTCCTGATATAACAGAATGGAAATAATCACACATAACTCTAACCTAAAATACGTAGCTCAGCCTCCTGGGTTAAAAGCTGTGCTTGGCTTTTACTGGTCAGAGACCCTGAGGCTATCACGTGTCTTTTGTGTGGTGGATAACTCAGCCTGCACACAGGGAGAGTGAAGACTAAGGCCATTTAACACACTGTTGGTACGCCACAAATGAGAAATCCCTCCTCAATTACACAAATGTCTTAAGTCCCATCCATGAAAATTTTTACGAATTGTTAAGAAAAAGTAATGCAGCAGCTGCTTTAAGTGCCCCACCCAGAGATCCTTGGCATCTTACCACTCTCAACCTCACTGCTGGCTTCTTACTGCAAGATCTACAAGCCTCAAAGTGACTCCTTTCTCTGGCTAAGGGAACTGCTCAGTTTTGTGCAGGTCAGGGCAGAGGTGACATCCTCAGGAGCAGTGGTGTGCTGGATCTTTGTATACCAGTGTGCAAGTGCTGATGGTTAAATTTTCAAGAATGTTGCAAACTGATTACTAAACACAGTTATTATTAAAAACTAAATTATATAAACTTAAAATCAAATAAAAAACATTAAAAATAAGGGTAAAATATGCTGAAAACTCATCGCTTCCTAATCACTTTGCATTTTATTCTTATCTATGTTTTTAAAGTCTTTTATGTTTTATTTGTATCTGCAAGGTAGAGATTCCATATAATGGTATGCTACTGTATATCTCTTCCCAACTCCACACTCAGCAATGTCATGTTAGAGCTTGAAACTGGCCATGGTGAGAGTATTTCCACCAAGGAAATCAAGGGTATTTGTTCAGAAAGCTGATTGTTAAATAGTTACCAGCACACTACTGCCCCAAACTCAACAAAAAACAAATGGGAGTTAGCAGATAAATACTAAGCTTCCTCATCACTTTGGTTGGGGCAAATCAAAAGTGCACTCTATACTGTTTCCTAGAGGTCTCTCAAGAAGATTGAGTCACAGATGTTCATAGTGGTACCAAATACAATAATGAAAGAGGGAACTAACATTGATAAAACCACATAATGGTTGCCGTAAATTAGGCCTAACAATAGGAGGTATTTTTCCCATCCAAGTACTAACCAGGCCTGACCCTGCTTAGCTTCCAAGATCAGACAAGATCGGGCATGTTCAGGGTGGTATGGCTGTAAATAACAGGAGGTATTTCTATGAAATTGGAAGCTCTAGTATCATTTGGCAATGATAGGATTCCAGAATAGCAGAAGCCAAGTGGCAGTATTTAATCATCAGAGGCAGGGAGGAAATGATTACCATAATACAAGCAAGGCCAAAACAGCAACCAGGGAGGCTTGACTGGTAGAAATCTATTGTAATGGGTATTAGAAAATGGGGTGAGAAAACTGGGCATCCATTGAGACCATTGCTCTGTGTGTGTGTGTGTGTGTGTGTGTGTGTGTGTGTGTGTGTGTGTGTGCGCCTGCGTGCATGTAGCTGAGCACAAAGCTAATATAAGCCCTAACTCAGTTTCCAAACCTAAATCAGTTCTCAGTCTCGATTGCAAGGCATTAAAAGCAGTCTTTTGAACAAAATTTAAAGGTTCTCATGAGGAAGAAACCTGTAACACCACAGCAAGAATATGCAGTACCTATACCATCAATCCTTCCTCAAAGGAATCTATGGCCATTTCAAGAGAAACTGTATTGGGAAAGGGGCAATACCAAGTTTTTTCAAGGACTGTTGATGTATTGATACAGTGTCTGAGCTGACCATACTCTAGGTCACTCACAGCACCACAATAACCCCCATGTTAGAGTGAAGGCATAGAGTTGCCAGATGACAGATGAAGTACTAGCCCACTTTCTTTTTACAATGGGCCCAGTGGGTTACCCCATAGTTATTTCCCCAGTTACTGAGTGCATAATCAGGGAAGATATTCTTAAGTGGTGGAAGAAGGCTAAGATTGGTTCACTGAATAAGAGTCATCTTAATAAAGCTAAGAGGAAGCCCTGAACTGCAACCTCGCCATGCTGAGACCGACTTAGAAAATCAGGAGCAATACCACACTCCTTGTGGCACTTCAGAGCATCCCTCAAAGACTTCAGGATATATGACTAGTGGTCCCATCACATCATTGTTTAGGTGACCACTATGGCTCCTGCGAATATGAGCTGGATCATGGCATCTAATGGTCAATAATTGAAAACTTATGTAAATGGTGGCCCCGGACATAGCTACAGTGCCCAAGATAGTCTTTTTTCTAGAACAGATCAACATAGCCTCTGAAAATTGTCAAGTATCTATTGATCTTGAAAATGTATTCTTTCAATTACATCAGAAAAGAGAATAAAAGGTACTTTGTATCCATATTGGACAGAAATGAGTGTAACTTTACAGTCTAGCCTCGGGGCTACATTAATTCTCTTGATTTCTGTCACAGTCTTCTGTAGAACATCATGTCGGTCCACCCAATTAATCAAATCTCTTCAGCCGGATGTGACAAGTCATCTGGATGTCCTGATAAGACAAATGTGTGCCAGAACATAAGAGACAAACCACAAAGATTCAGGGGCCTGACATAGCGGTGAAGATGTTAGGGGTCCAAAGATTTGTGGCATGTCAAGACATCCAATCTAAGTTAATAGAAAAAGTTTTTCAATGTCTTTTTTTTGATCTATATAGATGTTACTTTTCTCATTCCATCTTCTTTCCCCTCTCCCTGCTCCTCCTCCTCTCTCTCTCTCTAAATGAATTCAGATTTGACAAAGTTTTTTTCTATTTTAATTGTCTTTCTAAAGCACAAATTTTGTTGTCATTGATCCAATTAATTTTAAATATTTTTTTCCTGTTAATTTTACCAGCCTTTTCAGTTTATTACCTTTGGGTTTGTTGTTTAAATACTTTCTAGCATAATGAGCCAAATAGGTGTTGCATTTAATTTTAATATACCTTACATTCTAAAATTTCTTGTGTAGTTCTTTTGATATCTCATAAGTATGGCATATATGGCACTAATTGTAGTTTCTAGAATAATTGTAGCTTTCATCTTGATTTTCTGTTTAAAATAAGACAGTTCTGTTTTGTCCTGTTTCTTGGTGTTACTTCTCAGGTGGATTTGTTTTTGCAACAATTTTTTTGTTTGTAATTTTATTGCATCATAGTTACAATCCTGTCAGAAAGAAGATACTCTGCAAAATTTATAAATGAATAGAAGAATTTTAAAAATGAATATGAGCATTAAAAATAAACACATGGATTTTTCTAGGTTTTAAGTGTTTTTAAACTAGAGATCTGCAGTCGGTGTTCACTGAGGTAACCTCAGTGATGACATTTTATCTATAAAACTATGAATTTTGCTCCATCTAGAACTCCCTATCAATCTCCAAAACCCTTACAAAGCCTTTAGGCCATTGGAAATTGTTCTAGAAGCTGATCCACAAGGGTCTCCTTTCTCATCTACTTGAGAAGTAAACATATCTGACTATACCAGTTACTTCCCTCCTTCTCATCACTTCCTATTTAGTTAGCTAACATTTTTCTTTATAATGCATATGCACTTAAAATAATTCCCCCATTTCAGAAAAAAAAACTGTTTCATTTATTTTATCTATATCCAATCCGACCTGTCTTAAAGTCATATTATCTTTTTCTTCCTCTGCACACCTAGAACATATATCGAAAACAATGTATTTAGAAATTTTAGGTGATAACTTCCCTTCATTGTGATGTGTGTGATTCTTCCTTTCTTCATTAGGCCAAGTCTTCTTAAAAATAGAGGTGGACTTTCACTACTAGTTATTTCCCCTAGTGTGAAACTTGAGTAGTACTTTTTATAGAGATGGTGATCAATAAATGTTCTTGAACTTTATTAGAAAATTCACTTTTCTTCTCTGCTGTACCAGTATATACTCAGGAGAAACTAGGATTATATATTTCATTGGAGAGTTACATGGATTTTTCTTTTTAAACTTATCCTTTTAATTGTTCAAACAAGTATCTGTAAAATTTTGGAAAGTATCGCTTATAAGATTTTATAAGATATTTCTTCTAACTGTGAAAATGAAAAACATAGCTAATCCATAAATACTATTTTTTAAAATTTATTAGAGCCTTCCTTGAATATATTTATATATCTAATTTATGTCAGAGTTCATGCTATTTTTCTTTTATATTATTTAGATCAAAACTTTGAGCCAATTATAAAATACGTAAATATTAAAGTACTTGTTCTGTTTTCAACTCATGCAGATATACTGAAATTCAATTCTGTCATTAACCACCTGGAGTTAGTGTGGACACCACAGACTTTTTTACTCAATGGCATGTATTGACATTTGGGCTTGGATAATTCATTGTCATAGAGAATGTCCTGTGCACTGTAGGATGTTCAGCAGAATCCCTGTCCTCTACCCATTAGATATCACTAATCCTCTACCCCACCCACAGTTGTAACAATCAAAAATATCTCTGAATGACGTCAAATGTTACCTAGGGCAAATTCATCACCCTTCCCTGTTAAGAACCAGTGCTGTAACTGACTTTGATTTTCTCTTATAAATAAATTAATAAATGGGTTTTTTTACATCTTTTATATTCATGTTGTTTTCTTATGTACAGTTATGCACATGGAGGTATTTTACACCTATTCTTTTATGAATTATATATGCCAAAGCCTTTCCCAGGCCATATGTGTTTCTATAAAAACAACTTGCAAAGTAACTATTAAATGTTCAGAGATTATGCTTGGATTATATACTCTCTCCATGCCCCGTGACTACCACCATGACTAAACACACACTCACATACACACACACACACTCACACACACACACACACACATGCCTTTGGTTAACCCTAACGTTTTATTTTTGCATTAACATATGTTAAGCAAAACAATAAAAATGTAGACCACAGTTTAAATATATCCCAAAGCCAACAACCAGTAACTACAAAATCTAAGCAAGTCATCCTGATCTCTTCAAAATGCTAGCTCTAATCATAAACAAAAGATACATGAGTGGATTACTAAAATGTGGTATATGTATAACATGGAGTTCTACTCAGCCACAAAAAACAATGGTGATCTAGCACCTCTTGTATTATCCTGGATAGAGCTCGAGCCCATTCTTCTAAGTGAAGTATCACAAGAATGGAAAAACAAGCATCACATGTACTCACCATCAAATTGGTTTTAACTGATCAATACTTACGTGCACATATAGTAGTAACATTCACCCAGTGTCGGGCAGATGGGAGGGGAGAGGAAGGGATGGATATATACACACCTAATGGGAGTGGTGCTCACCATCTGGGGGATTGACATGCTTGAAGCTCTGACTCAAATGGGGCAAAGGGAATATATGTAACCTAAACATTTGTACCCCTATAATATGCTGAAATTAAAAAAAATACATAAGCTTTACATCCTCAACAGCATGATTCAGTGAAATTAAACCACTTGGCCCTAGACAAATCAGCTTAAACAGCTCAGTTTGCCTTGAAAAACTGTTAATGTATAACAGCCAATAATGAAGAAAATCAAAATACTTCCTCCTTTGTGCTTTATAAACTGTGCTGTAACTGCTGTAAGAGGGCAACTGTAATTTTGTATGCACAATAAACATTAAAAATTTTTTCTAATTGACCTGATTTTATTTTTGACACATGTAATATTTGAAACGATTTCCCAGTGATGAAAGAATTGATGATAGACAATGTTTCAAATACACATGCTTTGAGAGCCATCCTATAAAGTCAATAGTTGTGCAAAAGAGTTCATGAGAGAAGCCTGTACTTTTTTGTTGTTTTTAGTTTGAAGTCAAGTAATATGTTTTTGGCTTTTGCATTATCCTGTACATTTGACTGCATCGCTAAAAAGAACAGTGACTGCGAAAGGTTGTCTAAGCACGACACAAGCCCACTTAGGGTGAAGCCAGCAAGTTTAAGTGGAATGAACAATATCCTGGCTTTTAGGAGACCGATGATCATTAACCTAAACCCATTGATAACCAGCCTTGTGATCCTGAGGAAATTGCTTAGTCTTTCTGGGCATAAATTGGATAATTTATTTAATAAAACTGTTGGCTTAAATTATATCTACTGTCCCTTTTAACATTTTGGAATTCTATAATGCAGATAGCAATTACATTTTAAAATCTATGTAACATAATCTGAATAAAAATAGCAACAATTTCTACATCCATTCTTCGAGAACTAAAGCATGTTGAAGAGGTCACCAAGAATTTCCACATACAAACAAACAGAAAAGAGGGTGTTAGGATAGATCACTGGGGTCCCAAACAATAAGATCAAACTCTTAAACAAGAATATTCATGCTTTGAACTTTCAGAGAAAATGACAAGTTGTCTGAACTTACCTGAGAAGATACAATATGTAGGGTTCCTTGATTTCACTCTGAATAGTTGGCAGTCTGTGCCTTTGGGGAATATCACAGCATAACATTATCCAAATATCCTTTGACTCAATGCCAGGGTGATCTGATTCAAGTTACGTGATAAAAGGGGCCTCGAGCTTCTGACAGAACGAGCAAGTTTTAAGATTTGGGGAACATAATAAAATGGTTTTAACTATGAAAGGAGGCAATAACTTCCCTACTTTAGAAAAAGTAACTTTAAGAAAAGCAACAGTATAAAGAACAAGAGGGTGAGAGATACCCACTTAAATTTTTAAGTTTACAATGCGGTAGTGTTAACTGTAAGGACAATGCCCTACAGCAGATCTCTAGAACTTACTCATCTTGCTTACCTAAAACTTTGCACCTGTTGATTATCAACTCCCTCATCCTTCTCACTCCAGTCCCCAATTCTACTCCCTGAGTCTGAGTTTCACTATTTCCAATATTTAAGAAGTGGTTAAGTGTGTAACTCAAAATGAAAAAAATAAATGGCATTTGTTAGTAGCTCGTCAAGCTCTAATGACCCTATATATCAAACAAAAAAAGTTCTATGTTGATCAACCAGTCATCCTCTGATGCTGAAAATAGCACAGCCAGTGGAAAAGGAAAGAATTCCTTTAAACATATAATTGATGTGGGCATTATTTTTCCATTATTAAGATGGAAATATCTTCTCAAAACCATTGAACAATGGAAAATAAAAATTAAAAAAAATCTGTTATTGGAAATGGCAAACTTTCTCGTTCATTTTGAAACAGTTATTGTGTAGCACTTGGGGAAAGGCTCTGAAAATATTACTTACATTAGCACTCAAGCAGAAAATCAACTTTTATTAGGAAGGTAAGGAGTGTCTTGGGGGCAAATTCACCCAAGACTCACAGAGCATTGCATAAACATAACTAATGAGACAAGAAATATTTTTACAATAAAATATCGGAAAATTGCCTTTGCTGCTTTACTAGATGTTAAAAACTGCATTTCATGCCTTTGGGACCTGTAGCCAGTTGGATAGGCTATTCTAAAAATAGAACCTATAAGAACTGTGTTTCTAGATCTCTGTCATGTAGCAAGTCCATCTAAATAATAGTGAGAAAACAGATGAACAAAATCATATATATTAATTCATATATCAGTAGTGAAGACATTATTAAGATATTAATGAAGAGGAATATTTTCAAACCTTTCCACTTTTTTTTTCTGAATTTGGCACCTTAGCACCAGCCTTTCTGTTATAAAGAACCTGTGACTTTTGCTGTCTCCCTCATGTTTCCTCTCAGTTTACCAAAATGTTATCACCCAAATGTTAAACGTTTTACCTCATTGGAGGCAAGGTTTGAATTTGGCTGTTCCTACTTTCAGTGCTCACAGTGCTACTATTGATGTGCCGCCCTCTCTCTCTCTGTTCCTCCTTCTCTCAACCCCTCTCCTTCCCTTCTCCTATCCTCGTGCCATTCCCCAGGTCTACAGCCCTTCTCACCTCACATATTAAAATGTGCTTATGCTAGAACTACCATTTGATCCTCAATCCCATTACTGGGCATCTAACCAAAAGAACAAAAGACACTCTATAAAAAAGACACCTGCACTCGAATGTTCATAGCAGCACAATTCACAATTGCAAAGATGTGGAAACAACCCAAGTGCCCATCAATACATGAGTGGATTAATAAAATGTGCTATATATATACCATGGAGTACTATTCAGCTATAAGAAACAATGGTAATATAGCACCTCTTGTATTCTCCTGGATAGAGCTGGAACCCATTCTACTAAGTGAAGTATCCCGAGAATGGAAAAACAAGCACCACATGTACTTACCAGCAAATTGGTTTCATTGATCAACACCTAAGTGCACATATAAGAATAACATTTATTGGGTGTAGGGTAGGGGAGAGGGGGGAGGAGGGGATGGGTATATGCATACATAACGAGTGTGATGTGCACCATCTGGAGGATGGACATGCTTGAAGCTCTGACTTGGAAGGAGATGGGGGTAAGGGCAACATATGTAACCTAAACATCTGCACCCCCATAATATGCTGAAATAAAAAAAAAATGTGCTTATGATGCATATCATTTTCTCAGGGGACTACTAAGGGACTTTTTTCACTTAATCCACTAGTTCATTTCAAGTCAAAACATTCTCCAGAGCAGAACAAGTCATTGGAGAGGTACTTTGGATTCTAGCTATGGGATAGAGAAGACACATGGGGAAAGCACATTACTCAAATGTGAATATGAAAGGTGCTACTTAATTTTCCTAACCTAAGGACATCTCTACCTCTCTCTGCTTAAAAAGAGGAAGATCCACAAATGGATAAGGTAGAAAAAATATTGCCAATTACTTCCCAACTCTAATAAGGGGCTGGGGATGGGGTAGAATTGACCTATATAATTCATGATACTTTATTACCAGCTATCAAGGCATTGGACGCTCACATAAATTCAACAATGATAATCCTGTTGGTCAAAGTTCTTTGACTTGATCTAGCTTAATATATTTTTTGGAAAACACTTCTAAGAAATTATAGAATATGTATATACACCTAAGGAAAATATTTAATAAATTAGTTAGTAGATAATAATTTACTAACTCGTTCAAATTCTTGAATATTTAGACCATCATTTTCCTGTTTATGTAACTATTTTTTCAGTTATTTTTCCATGGTTATCAAAAATAAAGAGACAACAGCATATCAATTGTTAAGAAGTACACATGTACTTTCAAGTGATATACACTGGGTAAATGATACTATAAATTGATAGCCTTAGATTGTGAGGCTAATATAATTTTCCAGAAAATGTTATAACTTTTTAAAAGACATTTTATTGAAATGGAATATACATATAGACTCATGCACAAATGATGAGTCGGAGCTTAATATTAATAAAATTTTTGCAAAGTGAAACCACTTTGGAATCAACAAAAAATCATTATGATTATCCCAAAATCCTCTTTATGCCCTTGTTAGAAATTGTTCCTCTTTTCCTAAAAGGTAACCACTACCCTTAATTTTAGATGTAGGTCCTGTCTTATATATTTTATATATACATAAATGGAATACCATAACGGCATATACCATTTCACATCTAGCTTCTTTTCTTCATATCAATTTGTGAGACTCACTTATATTATCATATGTAGCAATCTTTTTGTTTCATTGCTACATTGTGTTCCACTGTTTGACTAAAATTCAGTTTATCCATTTTACTAATATTAACTTTCAGATTGTTTCTATTTAGTTGTTATTATACATAATGCTATTATGAAAATTATTACAACTTTTTTTTAATGCTCATTCAATTGAGCGTATACCCATGAGTGAGAATTTTGTCATCATAGGGGTATGTTCAGCTTTAGCAGATACAACAGTACTACTAATTATTTTTCAAAGTGGCTGCACTAATTTATACTTCCGTTAAAAGTGTTTGAGAATTGTAATTGTTCCACATCCTTGACTGTTTCTGTCAGGCTTTTCTATTTTGTCCACACCTGGTACTTTTAACTTGCATTTACTAATATGCAAAAATTATTCTTTTTAATTTTACCAGAACCTAAAAATATTCTTTCCTTGTTCCTTGCTTATTGCAGTTCAGGTTGTGGGAAGTTAAAGTTAAATCAATTAAAATTTATCTATGAGCCCGGCATGGTGGCTCACGCCTGTAATCCTAGCACTCTGGGAGGCCAAGGCAGGAGGATTGCTTGAGCTCAGGAGTTCAACACCAGCCTGAGCAAGAGCGAGACCCCGTCTCTACTATAAATAGAAAGAAATTAGCTGGACAACTAAAAATATCTATATATAAAATTAGCCGGGCATGGTGGCACATGCCTGTAGTCCCAGCTACTCGGGATGCTGAGGCAGTAGGATTGCTTGAGCCCAGGAGTTTGAGGTTGCTGTGAGCCAGGTTGATGCCACGGCACTCTAGCCCAGGCAACAGAGTGAGACTCTGCCTCAAAAAAAAAAAAAAAAAATTATCTACGAGCCTAGACTTGGGAAGCCCTGTAAAGAGGCATTAAAGGAATATAAGGTAAGATTTTGGTTCTCCAAAAGTTTAGAGTCAATTTAAATACAAAATTGAATGCTAGAAAGAGGCGTAATGGCAGGAAAGTATAGGTTTATAGTCAGGAAAGACCTCAAGTCAGGTGGGTCCTCTGCATTCTGTGAGGTTTTCATATTTTGGTTATAGATCTAAAACCTTAGTGTGTAACTTATCCCGAGATGATCATATGCTGAATTAATTCATTCCTCTGAAGCTCCTGCAAGAATAATTTGAACATTAAATTCATTCTAATAATTTGCAGAGGGAAATATTTGTTTCTTACACAGATATTCATATAGGAAACTGAACCAAGATCAATTATAAGTTATTTGGTAAACAAGTTTTTTGCTATCTTTGAAAATGTCAATATATTCTTTCTTTTAATGTCATTCAACTAATCTGTAATACAATTGCTTCGCTTTTCTTCAAAATGAATGAAAATCCAGATAGTCATTCCCAATATAAGTTGAAATAGGGACTCTCTTACTGCTTGTCTCCTGAAGACCAGGATCTCAACATGCTAAATTTAATGCAGCAGTTCAGCAGGAGATGCTGAATGTTCTTCGTGGGTCTTCTCTAGCAGACTAGAAGAAGAAATCAGGGGTGTCTCAAATCAGGGTTTCCCAGCAGACTACAATGTGTCCTGTGTCCCACCAGCTACATTTGCAAGAAACTTCTTTTCTTCCTCTTCTGCTAAGAAATAAATCCCTAGGTAAAACTAGCTCCATATCCAACATCGTCATCCTATCCATTCTCCATCTATGTGACTCTAATCTTTCTCTTGCTGCTACCTCCAGACAAGTGGTCCCTGCATTCCTATATTCCAATATTACTTCTAATAATCTGAATCTTCTGCACCACTATGTGGCAGTGTTCTTTACCATGTGGAGGCCTCCATTGTTACCTTTTTGCCATCCATCATTGTTCTTGGAAAAATATCTGCATATCTTTAAATAGTTAGCAAGTAGATAGGGCAACCCCATTTAGATGCAAGCCAACAGCTACAGTTTAACTTTTCATTGAACAGTGTCTGGTCTCTTTGCCTCAGAGGGGCTTATACATTTATCAAAACCCATACAATATACAACACCAAGAGCATACCTTAATGTAAGCAATAGTCTTTGGGTGATATGATGTGTTAATGTAGATTCATCAATTGTGGTAAAAGCACCACTTTTGTGGGGGATATTGATAATAGAGGAAGCTATGCATGTGTGGGGTCAGGGGATATATGGGAAATCTCTGCATCTTCCTCTCGACTCTGCTGTGAACCTAAAACTACTCTTTAAAAAAGTCTATTTAAAAAATAAGATGCAGAGGCATGCTCCATCTAGAGCTGCTGGGGAATTGATGAGTCTTGCTGTTTAATTCTTGGATTCACTATCAAAAAGCCCCTTGAAGTAGGAAACCACTTATTTCAATATCTGGTGATAATTTGGATTCAGTCTTCTGAATTATTTGATTTTTGACTTATTTGGTTATAAGCTCAGGGAGGAAAAGAAATGCTACATATATGGCCTTCTCAGAAATTTCAGCTTACAGAGTATACTATTTACATTCTCCATTTTATACAACTTTCATATTTACTAAGTTAAAATGTGCCTATTTTTCCTATGCTAGGAACCCTATTTTAACTCAATATCAAAACTCTGTGACTTAGCTGTAAAACTAACTTACCTCAATATATACAGACATTTCAGGTACCTTTTTCATTCCTCATGTTATAATTCAAGTATCTCCTAGAACATCCTCTTTTACCAGTCTAGACTGTTTGTCTTCTAGGACCACTAAAAACCTACCCTCTTGGGCTGCATTTACTGTCATCCTGACAATTGCATTTGTATCTTTCCCACACTGGCTCTTTGGTTTCTGTGCCATACATCAATTACAGCATTTATTGCATCACACTGCTCTCATTTATGAACTGGTTGTCAGCGAATTGAAGCAGACGCCATGGATGATTTGTATTTTTAATTGCCTGAGCCTGACACAATGATCAGTGCATAATATTAATAGATACTCAAAGAATATCTGAAGAACTTAGAGGACAAATGCTGTAGCTTAAAAACTGTAATAAATTGCCAGTCACTTAAATTAACTGCAATTCATACCATGCTATTTAGGACAGAATCAATTTCCCTATGGTTCTCGTGAGCCATATCAGGTTCAAGTGGCCTCACTTAAAATTTTTTGATAACTTCTGCCTTAACAAAAATAACCAAAATAACCACAATCATCACAAACACAAAATTTCCTTTTATTTTCTGTTAAGAACAGAGAATGTTACTAAGCACTGATGCATGACATATTCTTTACCCCAATGGAACTTTGTTGTAATTTTCAAGATAAATTCATATATTAAGATACGATGATGATATAAAGTAACATGAGTGTTAGGAAGGGTGAAGTGTTACAATAAACATTACATTATTTTATTCTTGTGAGATTTCCACAGTCTTTTGGTTATGGTCAATGTCTACTTAAATGAGTAATTTCAAATCTCCAGTCCATGAGTGAAACTTGGTAAATAATTTTAGGCTGTGCAATACATTTTCTATCAGGCAAGATTCTTTTCCTTCATCTTTTCTATGTTGTACCAGAGAAACAGAATCTAGAACATTTAGCAGAATATTAAAATGTCATTTAATATTTAACCTTAATGTTCTAATTATTTAACGAAAGAGGTAATGAAATTCACTATTTAATAAAAGCATTTATTATTAACATTGTACATTGTAATCCCCTAATTTTTTTCAAATTTTACTTATGTCTCAAAATTAAATTAAACTGTGACTATAAAACACAAAACATCTGACCATTGCTTTCTTCATAATTAATTAAATTATGATTTAATTATGGTGATTATTTTATGTTGGGCCTATTACATCTTATGGCTATGAATATTTTTCTTAGCCTTTGAAACAAATTGCATTACTCTCCTACCTGTCAAATACTGATGGATTTTTAAATTGTAAGGATTTAAAGGCCATTATAGGGTTTAAATTACATTGCAAATTGGAAATTCATGTATATGTATGTGCTTATGCATTTCTCTCTATTCAAGTTGCCCATTAAATAATCAAACTCATAACAATAAATGTAAAATATAATAATAATAACAGCAATAATGAGTAAGACATAGCAAAAATATAGATGTGACTATGGATATGGAAATTGACATAAATATAGTGGTTAGAGTATAATTATTAACCTAAACTTTGCTGCTTGCTCCTTCAAAACTGTCTCTTGCTTTCATTCCCTCAGTGTTTGCTTGTCTGGCAGACTTTATTTCTTCTTCACTTATGAAACTCATTCTGACAATATATAAAATCATGGCTGGCAATTATTTTCTTTAAGCACCTTGAAAACAGGGTCCCAATCCCTCTGCCTTGTAGGGTTTCTTCTGAGATGCCCACTGTTAGTTTGATGGGGTTTCCACGATAGATGACCACATACTTTTCCTAATTTTAGGATTTTTTGCTTCACATTGACTTTAGATAGTCTGATGAATATATGTCACAGTGAAGTTCATCTCGCAATGCATTTACCTGGTGTTCCTTGGGCTTCCTGTATCTGGATGTGTCTAAATCTCTTGCTAGACTAGGGAAGTTTTCATCATTTCTTTAAATAGGTTTTCTAAACTCTTTACTTTTTCTTCTCTTCAGGAATAACGATGATGCATAGGTTTGGTCATTTTATGTAGACCCACACTTCTCAAAGGCTTTGTTCATTCTTTTTTTTATTCTTTTTTCTTTATTTTTGTCTGATTAAATTAATTCAAAAATTCATCTTCGAGATCTGAGATTCTCTCTTCTGCTTGGTCTAGTCTATCATTGAAGCTTTCAACTATATTTTATAATTACTACAATGAATTTTTCATTTCTGGAAGTTCTGTTTTGTTTTGTTTTTAAAAACACCTATCTCCTTGGGAAATTTCTTGTTCATATCCTGAATTTATTTCCTGATTTTTTTTTTTTCATGTTGGTTTTCAGATCTCTCTTGCATCTCATTGAGCTTCTTTAAAATCATTATTTTGAATTCTTTATCTGGCATTTTGAAGATTTCTTTTCAGTTGGGATCTAGCCCTAGAGAATCACTGTGCTCCTTTGGGGGTGTCATAACATCTTGTTTTTTCATACTTCCAGTATTACGACATTGATTTCTTCACATTTGGAGAAGCAGTCACTTCTTATTTTTGAATTTACTTTTGGTGGGACAGGACTTTTTTTTTGTTTCTTCTTAAGGATGTGACTATGATGTATGTTGAAAAGGGCCATTTGGCTTTGCTTCTGGATGTGTTCAGTGGTGAAGACTCTGTATGATTTCTTTGGTAACAGATAGCCTTAATGTTGTGGCTTTCTCAAATGCCAGTTGCAGTAACAGCAAGTAGGTAGGTAAACAGGCTGACGGCCTCCTCAATAGTCAAAGTGGTGTGGGCAATGGTGGTTGCAGAGGCTGTGAGAAGCTTGTCTCTTTGTTGAGCACTGTGCTGTTGTGTAATCAGATGTTATAAATCCACTATGTGGGTTGACCTCCAGATGAGTAAGTGGTGCTTGCAGGTAAGAGCCAGCTGCAGTGGTAGCAGTAGGGTTTATGCTTGACCTTTGTTAATGGGAAGAAGTGTTCTGGTGTCTCAGGTGGTGGGTTGGGCCCTGGAGCGCTCAAGGGCTTGGGTACTGCCCTCTGTCTTGGAGCGGGTGGTAAAGCTAGGCAGAGCTAAACCAGAGAAGCTTGTCCTCAGGCCCCCAACAGCTTGTGCAAGCACCAGCCCAGGCAGTGGTGACAGTGGAGTCCTCAGGTCCCTGTAGCAATATTGAGGTGACGGGCAACAGCTGTTGAACTGAGGTCTCCAAAAAAGAGGAAAGAGATTTTCCTAGAATATTTGTCAACATATGATACATATTATGAACAATCTCTATGTTAAATTAGGGATAGAGTTGACTAGGAAGAGGTAAAAGGGAACATTTTGGAGTGGTAAAAAGTTTCTCTTTGTTCATCAGTGGTTACCGAAGTATATACATTTGTCAAAATTCATTGAGCTATATACTCTACAAATGGGTTCATTTTATTGCATGTAAATTAGATCATAATAAAACAGCTTAAAAAATACACACCACCAATACCAATAAAAATATATTGAGAAAATGTATGTTTATTGAAAACTAATTTTTAAAATATTCTACTCATATTAACATGCTATTTCAAACTGGGATACTGTCAGTACTGGGACACTGATATTTTCATTGGTGTAATATTGCTGCTTAAATATTTTTAAATATCTAATTCATTTCTGCCCTGGGATATACAAAAACAGTTATTACTTGCATTAAAATTTATGATCAAACAAACTTAAGATTTACTCCTGGTTAAAATCTTTCCAAGTTCTGGTGCTGGTATTTTATTCTTAATACCATGGCTAAGAATCTTCTTAGGTTTAGTTTTTGTACCTAAGTAAAATTTCTGTAAGCTTAGGACTCTTTCACACATATAAAACCAAAGTACACTTACAAATTAGCTTCAAACCCATAAAATCCACATTAAGGACATTACTTGAATGTGATGGATGACATTTTTTATGAAAAATTACTGCTATTGTATGTAATAATAACAACATGTAGCTTCAGGATAGTTTTATAGTTAATTTCTTTCTACACTTTTCCTTGATTAATTCTAATAGAAAGAAGGCTATAGCCATAAGAATGTTTGGAAAAACAGTATTAAATTAAAGATTTGCTAGTCTTCTATAAGCAGACATGACACTTAATGAAAACTTTGCCATCTTCAGTATAAATTTTAATGGTGTTTCACTTAATAATCCTATAAATGTTTTTTGTTCACTAAAAGATTTATTCTTCATTGTACCATTATTGAATTCTGGCTTCAACTGATACATAATCCAATTATTACTGGAATCAAGGTCAAAAGAGTTTTCACTATTTTATTGGTATCTTTACAGCTAATAAACTCCTGAAGTTGATAAGGACAGAAGAAGAAAGCCAAGCCAAACAATGCTTGCACGGTGAATGTGGAACTAAAAACTACAGCACAGATTCCTGTTTGCCTTGGGATGTCACATAATTTTTTTCTCTATTAAACCTACTAAAAATATTATGCAATAATATCTTTTCACCTTCTCTTGGAACAAATACTACCATAAACACGAATTCAAGCATGATTGCTGAAATTGGATGGTCAATCATAATAATTGAAACATGATTTAAAAATATATACACAATAATTTTAGTCATGTATGCTGCCATATGGTTAATATTTCTTCCCCTGCCTTACATTTATGAAACAGTTTTATTGAGGTATAACTGACACACAAAAATTGTACTTATTTAAATTGTACATTTTGGTTGGTTTTGTGAAATGTATGTATAGCCTGAAAACAATCACCACTATCAAAATAATGGACATATTTATTACTCCCAAAAGTTTTCTCATGTACCTTTATATAAAATAGAATCCATTATTAATTTACATTTGCTGTAACTGTTAGGAATCCTTTTATCTTTATCACAGAAGAATAATAAACCTGCAAACATTTTTAAATAGAGAAAGTGTTTTTCTCCATTAGTTAATGAGAAATAGTTCAGCTTTTCAAAACAAATGGAACAACTTTCCCCTTTTCCACTGGCTTTGAGTTTTTACTATTGTTGAGGATGTCTGTTTGTTTTAAGGATAAATATCTATGTATAAGGTACAATGTATACTCTTCTGGTAATGAGTACACTGAAAGCCCTGACTCCAGCATTATACAATTCACCCATGTAACAAAAACACTTGTACCCCCTATATCTATTGAAAAAATAATAATAATTTGAGCTAAACTGGTGATGGTGTACTTTGAATTACTGGTTCTCAAACTTTAGAGGACCTCAGAGTCGCATGTAAATTTTGATAAAACCCAGGTCTCTGGCATCTCCCCTTAGATTTTCTGATTTAGTTGGTCATGAGTGGAACTACAGAATTTTTATTTTTATCAAGTTCCCAGATGATGCCATTGATGCTGATCTGGAGACCACTCTTTGGGAACAAATAGTCTAAATTATCCTCATTTTATTTCACTCCCAAAACAAATTTTACAATATAACATGTTAAAAATTAACACAATAGTAAGGCTTGTTTGTATACTATACAAAAGCTACTACATCAAAGAAGTAAATTTGATCTTTCAACTAAAGTATTTGATTATACATTTTACATAGATTTACAGGATTTATTGTTGGATCCAAAATAGTCCTCTGAGCAAAAATTGTGCAGTAATATATTTAGGAGGTTCAAAATATGTGGAGTTGTAGGTTGGTCATAAATAGCTCACAGTTTGCTAATTGCCTATCCACAGATTTTTGCCTTATACTTTTAAGATTTTTTATTGTTTTCTTGCGATAAAAGTAAACTATGTTTACTATACAATATTTAGAAAATGTGCTAGTATACAAAGATGCAAATAAACACTATGCATAATCTCATGACCAAGAGTTAAAACTATTAAAAATTATAGCATACATTCATCCTGTCTATGTGACCAAGATTGACAGAAATAAATGAATACAAAGGAATCAGTACAGACATAGCTGACTACAAAATATCTGCTGCGAAATGCAGTCAAAGCAAAAGTAAGAAACTGGTTTTCAAATTATACAGATTTTCACAATCTTTGACATGCCATAAAAGTAATGACACTCCATTGCATATGACGCAATTTTGTAAAGTTATGTATATTTATATTTAAAATATGCATAATTTTATATTTAAAAATTGGAAATGTATATATGTACATATATATACATGTGCTTTTATGAGCAGTTCCCATGTTAAATTATTCCATGAGCTTTTTCTACTTCATTATATATTTTACAAAATCAAAATTTTTAAAGAATGAAGAGTATTCCTTCATATGTATGTGCTAAATTTAGTATAATCTCCGAGTTTAGATGTCTGGGCATTTTCCAATTAATTTCTTCTTTTTTAAGTTTCTCTCTTTTTTACTTCTTTAAATAACACTGAAAATGTCATTAAATACAAATAAGCATTGATACCCTTTTTGTTCTTTCAATGCGATGTTGTTTTATTTTTGTTATTTTATAATGTGTTGTAATATTCAGCAGGATATATGCCCCTTCTTTTATAAAACTCTATTTTTGGCTATAATAATTTTTCCTAAAAATTGTTAGAATAAATCTGTTTGATCTCCAAAATTCCACGAGTTTTAATTTAGGTTGTATTAAAAAAAAAATAGTGTTTTCTGTCATTCTGTCTTTCAACAATATTTAATCCTCTCCTCCAAGACACATGGTAGGAGTCCATTTTTTAAAATTAGCCAAAATTTTGTAGTTTTCATAATGGAAGTTCTACATTTATCTTGTTTAGATTATTTTTATTATATGTTCTCAGTTATGTTAAATACAATTTTATATTTCTCATAGACTCTTTTTACATGTTTATTATATATTTTACTTATTACATACTTTACCAAACACTCATTTAAGAACTGTGTTTTGTTTTTATTGTAGTTATATTGTTTTCATTGATAAGATGTTTAGAATTCTACCAACTACCATTCAGCATTTGTGGGAGAAAATTTCGTTACACTTTATTGTTAAATTTTCTTATTATTTAGGCAGTTCTGTTGAGGTATGACAATGTGACATAAAACTCATTCAACTTAAGTGTATCACTCAATAGTCTTCGAAAGTCCATGGGGTTGTGTGACCATCACCACCTACCCAGGTTTAAAACACTTCCATCATCACAAAATGTTCCCTCAGGCCTGCCTGACATTATCTCTGCTTCCTCCTTTGTCCTGGGCAAGTACTGATCAGCTTTCCATATCTATAAATTTCCCTTTTACAGGCATTTCATACAAAAGTAATCATACCATATGTCTTTTTTAAAATCTCATTTCTATCAAGTACCTTGAAGGGTCTGAGGTTTTACCCTATTTTCGAGATAACAAGTGATAGTGCCATGTTTTCATGTATGCCGGCCGAGTTGAAGGATAATATATTACTCATTGCAACAACATTACACAGAGTAAAAGCATGTTTTTTATCAGTTCCCCAGATCCCAATTCTTGCAGGGTAAATGAAGAGGGCCTGTGCAGGGTCAGACTTGTACATACATTGGGTTTTAGTGCCAGACAAAAAACACGGATCTTCAAGAATTTTATAATAGGCGATTAGCATGCCTGTCCTTTGCTCAGAAGGGAGATACTATATCTATATTCCAAGGCTGTTCACTACATAAACATCCTTGAAAATGTAGCCTAGAACAAAGAGCACCCAGTGGCTCACTTACAATATAAGAAAAATGTGAAAGAGCAAGTGGAAAATTGTCTGCCAACAACTGCTTTTGCTTAGCAAAATGTTTTTGAGGATCATTTATATTGTAGCATATAGTCATAGTCACAGTTCATTTTATTGCTGAATAGCATCCTACTGTATGGTGAATATACCACATTTTGCTTATATTTCACCATTTATAGACATTTGGCTTGTTTTCAGTGTATGGTCACTATGGATACTACCTCTATGAGTATTCTCTATATGTCTTTATGTGGATATATGTTTTCATTTATCTTGGGTAAATTTCTAGAAGTAGAATTTCTGGGCCACAGATAAATTTATGTTTGATATGAAAAGATGTCAGAATCATGCTCCAGCCAGAGCTGCCTGGAATTAGGTACTTCACGGTATGTAATTTTTGTATTCACTACCAAAAGACATCTTGAAGTGTGAAATCACATATTTCAATATCTGGTGATAATTTGGACTCCGTCTGCTGAATTCTTTGATCTTTCACTTATTCGGGGGTGAATTCAGATGATGAACAGTAGGGGTACTTATTAGGCCTCCTGGAAAACTTCAACAAACACGGTGCACTATTTTTACTCCTTCATTTTTAAACAACATTCTATGTCTACTGAAGTTAAAACATGCCTGTTTATTTCCTATACTCTGCTAGGTTTTCAATGTGCACATTTCTAATTCAACCACGACACTCCATGACTGACCTGTAAAACTACGTCACCATGTACAAACACGTACAGTACCTTTCTAGTTTCCCACTTTATAATTGGAGAATCACCCTAGAACAATCCTCTTTTAGAAGTCTGGACTGGGTATTTTCTAGGACCCATACTTTCTAGGCTGCATTTACTGTCACATTGAGAACTGTATTTATATCTCTCCTGTATTGGCTTTTTGGTTTCTGTACCCTTGTCTTCCTCTCTCTCCTTCTTTAGTGGAGCATATACTTACTTCAGTAAGGTATATTAAATCTCAAGAACCTTGAGAAATTGCATGCCTTTATTCCATACACATAATTTAAAGTACTTTAGTAACTGGTCGCAAATCTAATATGGCTTACCTAGGATTATTTCTTGAGACGGAAAAACAAATCTCTTCTGGTTTTTGTAAGGCCTCTTTGTTTCAGCAGCCTAGCTTTGTCCTAACTAATAAATTACCCTTTTGAGTTGGTATTCTATTTTTAAAGACTTTGTTCTTATTGTTTCTTTCTGTCTCACTGGAGCCAAGACAGTTCCTCATCTGTATCTTTCAGATCTTCCATTACATTTTTCATTTCTGCCATTAAATTTTAATTTCTAAGAATACTTCCTTGTTTTTTTCTTATTCTAATTCATAGTATCCTCTTGTTATTTCATGACAACATCTTTACTTATCTTTTGCTTAGGATTTTAATTCATATTTGCAAGGCTTTCTTCTCCCAGAATTGCCTGGGTTTTCTCTGAGTCTTCATTGTTTTCAACTGCATTCAGCTTCAGCAGTGAACCCCAGTAACAACCATATTGTGACAGAAACTAAAAGAAGTTTATACAAGCAATTAGTCCAATGCTAGTGCTGCTTCTCAAAGATGCCATGAAAGACCCAGATTCCTTATCCTTTTGCTATACATCCTTAGTGTGTGGCTGTCTTTCTTGAGGTGTCATGATGGCTGTCTTACCTCCAGGCAGCATGTCTGCATTACAGGCAAGAAAAACAATACATGGGAATGAGTTAAAGGGCTAAAAATATCATTAGCTGAATTTATTCATTAAAAAAAAAAGAAATCTCCAGAAAGCTCACCTAGAAACTTCTTATCTCATTGATCAGAATCAAGTCTCATGACCTAAACAGCAAGATACTTAGGGAAGATGAGCATCTTGCGCTTCCATATGGAGCTTATGAATGACATTTATGATGGTCAATCCATGGTGACAGGGACAGATGCTGATCTCAAACATCTACTATTTATTGCATTACCACATTCAAAGAGTGAAACCCTTAAGGGTGATTGTACTATCTTAGTCTGAGTGTGGGATATTGCCAGCTATTAGACCTCACCAGAAGGTGACCAGACAGAAGTATGGCCAATTTGTTGGAGACTCCCAATATCAGCATTGGTAAATCTCTAGACCTGGTTAGTTTTCCAGAAAAAAATAATCTTAACTTTCTGAAATTCTAGAACCCAACTAAGAAAGAAATCTGGAAGTTCTATTTTTTCAGTATGTTGACTTCAACATAATTCTCTTTTTTGTGGTGTGATTCCTCAACCAGAACCTCAGCTGTTACTGATATTCCTGAGTACAGAGTATTTCCTGAAAGTAAGCCCCCTACATGTTGTTGGAATAGGGAGTGGTAGCTACCTGGCTATAGAAGCTGGGAACTTCCGGAGACCAGAGATAGAATGCCCTTCTAATTTGCCTAGTGCCTCCAATTCTTGAATCTCTATTTCTCTTCTTCACAAATTAGCTAGATTTTTCTTGTTTGGTACCAATGTAGGCATTTAGGTTTTAGTTTTCTCTAGTCTGGTATGCCTGCTACTACAGCTCTATTTTCCATCTTGGAGTTGTCAACACTTTGTCTTTTCTCTGCTGTTGTCTCCTCCGCTGTTCTCCATTTCATTGTGGTCTTATACATTTTTATAGCTTTAATTTAATTTTAGTATTTTGTAAAATGTAAATATTAATCCACTTTTTCCAACTGTATGCTCTCCCCTTTGCATCTCTACCAGTGCATTATCCTATTTTAGTTGCTTTCACTAAACCTAGAAGACATTTCAGAAACAGAATGATTTATTTTATAAACAGAAAGATAAGCTAAGTGATGTGTGATGTGTCCCAAAAGACCATCAGTGTCCTACATTAAAAATAGTTACTTTTACCTATTTAAGTTAATTAAATTCACTTTAAAATGCTTTTTATCAAAAAAAACTAAAATGAAAAAGGAAATATACTAACATATGAAACTCATTGTATTCATTTTATTACTGCGGTGGTATTAATAATTTTTCTTTCTAGTTCACTGTATCATTACAAATCAATTTAATTAAACTCTAGAAATATTTTTCCAGGGTCTTTGACATGTCATTGTCCTTGATGCTTCAGAAATATCTACGCATAAAGCCTAAATGGATCCCTGTCTTCGCAGAACCTGTAGTCACTTGGATGTGGCACTCATGTGCGGGCAATTTCATGTAGGGTGATGCAGTCTATGGCAGAAAAATGCTGCCTCTCACGAAAGCACTAAGAGGTACTCACCCAGACAGTGTGGATTCAGGAGGGGCATAATTGAGAAAGCAACTTTTAAATTGAGACCCAAAGATCTCCTAATTTTTTTTTTATTTTCCCCAATCTTTCTGCCACATTTGCTTTTTTAATTTCTGCTGCTTTCAGTTGAGCTAAAATTCCAAGCTTTAAATGTTTGACTCTAAGATTTGGTTTCACCAGGAATACAAAATCCTACCACCTAGAAGAATTTATTTTCTTTACACCCAGAGTTACCCAATTATAGTGTCTTATGGAGTTCTACTGTATAGTTGTAACATTGTGTCCTGTCTTTGGCACTGGACACACAGTATGCACAGCTATATGTGGAGATTCTGATGAGTGCTATTCCTTCCAGCGGTGGGATTTTGGGCAGGTTATTTGAATTCTCTAAGCACTGATTTTTTTTTTTCCTCTGTAAAACAGTGATAATAATTGTATCCATTTCATAGAACAGGTTCAAGTGAAATATTGACTGTAAATTCATAAACACTGTACTTGATGTACTAAGCACTTCATGTTAAATACTACTGTATTATCATTATGTCAATCATATGAGAGCACAAACAGTTCAGTTGTCCTCTCATTGTGTTATTCATATCACAAGAAACCCCATGGTAATTGGCATAAATATGTGGACACAACCCGTTCAAGTGAAGGGAATGAACTCACTACATACAATTCATATACGTATATGTCCATGTGTATGTATCTGTGTGTGTATATATGTGAATAATCTAAGATTACTGATACCGTTTGCATGTTGTAAGCTCTGCTATTGAATTATATTGGTGAAAATAGTATTTAGTAATGATTTTTAAGCCCATATTTTATCAATTTGAATTTTTTATTATCTACCATTATCTAATCAGACTCCTGGAGATGATATTCTTTTTATTTTTTTAGTAATTGATTATTTAATTTTTTTATTCTTGTGTAATTATTACAGTGTCACTGTTTGGCCTGTATTTAGGAATATAGTTTAATTTTCTGTTATAGATAAATAGAATGTTCTAGCTTACTTCCCTGTCCACAAACATGAAACATGGAAGGATATTAAAATATCTAGCCCTTTGTATTAATACTGGGAGGCATAACTTTTATTAGCTTTCCACTACTTATTTCATCCCTTTTTTTTTACCAAAAATTAAATAAAATACTCAGTTGTGTGGAAGAGAAGACAAGTGTCCATCTGTGTGTGTACATGTGAGTATGTACATCTGTGTGCATGTGTGTCCATGTGTAGTGTTTGCTTCCTAAGATGAGCAATTATAAGAGAAAACAAAATGTGTTTTAAATTACAAATTTAAAAACCAAGTTAATAATGCATTTAATATTATCTCTCTCCTGAGAAACAATGTAGGGTTACAAAATGAATGCAATTATTCCAATATGAATCAAGAAATAAGGAAAGGATATTTTTATCCCTAGAGAAAAATGAATATATTAAAGTTAACGAAAACTAGTTAAGTTGTTTTCTAATGTTATCATGTGCATTCCAATTTTTGAAACTGATACCCCATGTAAAAAAATGTTTAGTCCACGCAGGACTCAATGTATCTATATTTTTGAATGCATACAAATATAGAAAGATATCATGAAGATCATATACAAATTGTGATGGTTAGTTTTACAGCCAACTTGAATGGCCATGGCATGTCCAGATTAAATATTATTTTTGAGTATGTCTGTGATAGGGTTTCCAGATGAGATTAGTATTTGAAGCAATGGACACAGTGAAGTATTAATAGATTGCCCTTCCCAACATGGGTGGGCATCACCCAATTCGTTGAAAGCCTGAATATAACAAAAGTTAGATGAAGGAAGAATTCTCCCATTTTTTCCTGCCTCCCTGAGCTGGGACATTTTATCTCATCTTCTCCCATCCTTGGCCTGGCTTGTAATTTACACCATTGGCTCCCCTGGTTCTTGGGCCTCTGCACCAGAATGAATTACATCACCGACATTCCTGAGTCTCCAGCTTGCAGAAGACCGATTATGGGACTTTCCCGTCTCCACAACTGTGTGAAGCAATTTCTTAGAATAAATCTCTCCCTTTGGCTGGGCACGGTAGCTCATGCCTGTAATACTAGCATTCTGGAAGGCCAAGGCAGGAGGATGATTTGAGCTTAGGAGTTCAAGACTAGCCTGAGCA
Organism: Indri indri; assembly: GCA_004363605.1. Taxonomy (NCBI): domain Eukaryota; kingdom Metazoa; phylum Chordata; class Mammalia; order Primates; family Indriidae; genus Indri; species Indri indri. Next base: position 58,285 of record RJWJ010005456.1, read on the forward strand.
AGAGCGAGACCTCGTCTCTACTAAAAATAGAAAAATTAGCCTGGATTATAGGTGCACACCTGTAGTCCCAGTTACTTAGGAGGCTGAGGCAAGAGGATCCCTTGAGCCCAGGAGTCTGAGGTTGCTGTGAGATAGGCTGACGTCGCGGCACTCTACTCAGGGCAACGGAGTGAGACCTTGTCTCAAAAAAAACAAAAAAAACAAAAAAAAACTCTCTCTCTCTCTTTCTGTAAATATATATATAAATGTATATATCCTACTGCTTCTGTTTCTCTAGAGAACACTGACTAATACATAAATACGTGTATACACTTATTCAACACTTTGTATTCATCAGAGACAATTTAGATGCTTGGAATACAAAAACAAATTTTTTTTTTTTAAAGCATTGTGCTTCAGGAATTCACATTCGTGATGGCTACACATATTTTATGCATTGTTCAACAAAATATTAGGACAAATATTAACAAAAATACAATAAAATGTATTATGTGTTTACAAATGTATTTATAAATATATGTAGAACTAGAAAATCAAATCAAGTAAAAATAAATTATTAATAAAATACAACACTAAGAATAGGTGACAATGTGTAGTGCTGAGCTTGGATGGTAGTAACAAAAATAGATCGGATTAGACTAGATTAGATTAGATTAGATTAGATTAGAGAAGTGCTACTCAGGTTTATGGAGTTTCAAAGACTAATGAAATTCGTTGTAAATTAGAAGCTGAAAGTCTGGGTGGCAAAATCAAATAAAAAATTGAATCGGTACCATACTTTTTATTGTTCATGATTATTCATATTATTTTACATGTGATCAGATTCTAGCTCCAAACCTGACTTAGATGGAGGTTTTTTGGTTACTTACGGGGGAAAGTAGCAAACTTAGAAAATCAAAGGGAAAGCAAGCAAGTAAACAACAACAACAAAAAGGCAAAGTATTTTGAATTCTAATAACAAAGAAGAGAACTACTTCTTTATGTCCCATTCAATTTTTTTTTCTTAATGAAGCTTGTTAATTTTATGGCTTTCCAGAGAATAATATTCTTTTTTTATTTCAGCATATTATGGGGGTACAGATGTTTAGGCTACATATGTTGCCCTTGCCCCAACCCCCTGAGTCAGAGCTTCAAGTGTGTTCATCCCCCAGACGGTGCGCATCACACTGATTAGGTATGTATATACCCATCCCCTCCTCCCCACTCCCACCCGCCCGATGCCCCATAAATGTTTCTTTTATATGTGCACTTAGGTGTTGATCAGTGAAACCAGTTTGCTGGTGAGTACATGTGGTGCTTATTTTTCCATTCTCGGGATACTTCACTTAGAAGAATGGGTTCCAGCTCTATCCAGGAAAATACAAGAAGTGCTACATCACCATTGTTTCTTATAGCTGAATAGTACTTCATGGTATACATATACCACATTTTATTCTATTTAGAACTCAGGAAAATCAGCATTTTTTTTTTTAATTTCAGAACATTATGAGGGCACAAAGATTTTGGTTACATGAGTTGCTTTTGTACAGTTTGAGTCAAAATTATAAGTGTGTCCATCACCCATATAGTGTACATTGTACCCATTAGGTGTGAATGTACCCATCCCCCATCTCCCCTCCCATCTGCTTGATTTTCACTGAATTTTACTACATATGTGCACATGTTTCTTGAGCTATAAGTTTCAATTTACTAGTGAGTGCATATGGTTTTTGTTCTTCCATTCTTGTGATACTTCACTTAAAACAAATTGGGAAGCATCACTTTACCAGACTTCAAGCTATACTACAAGGCTATATAGTAACCAAAACACCGTGGTACTGGCACAAGAACACAGACATAGACAAATGGATCAGAGCAGAGAGCCCAGATACAAAACCATCATCATATAGCCATCTGATCTTTGACAAAACAGACAAAAACATACACCGGGGAAAAGAATCTCTATTCAACAAATCATGCTGAGAAAATTGAATAGCCACATGTAGAAGACTGAAACAGGATCCATACCTCTCACCACTCACAAAAATTAATTCACAATGGATAACAGACTTAAACCTAAGGCATGAAACTATAAGAATTCTAGATGAAGAGGTCAGAAAAACTCTTCTAGATATTGACCTAGGCAAAGAATTTGTGAAGACCACAAAAGCAATCAAAGCAACAACAAAAATAAATAAATGGGACTTAATTAAATTAAAAAGCTTCTGCGTAGCCAAGGAAATAATCAATAGATCAACTACGCCAGGCATGGTGGCTCACGCCTGTAATCCTAGCGCTCTGGGAGGCCAAGGCGGGAGGATTGTTTGAGCTCAGGAATTCGAAACCAGCCTGAGCAAGAGCGAGACCCTGTCTCTACTAAAAATAGAAAGAAATTAATCGGACAACTAAAAATATATAGAAAAAATTAGCCGGGCATGGTGGCACATGCCTGTAGTCCCAGCTACTCGGGATGCTGAGGCAGAAGGATTGCTTGAGCCCAGGAGTTTGAGGTTGCTGTGAGCTAGGTTGACGCCACGGCACTCACTCTAGTCCAGGTAAAAGAGTGAGACTCTGTCTCAAAAAAAAAAAAAAAAAAAAATAGAGCAACTAGACAACCTACAGAATGGGAGAAAATATTTCATGCTATACATCTAATAAGGACTGATAATCAGAATCTACCAAGAACTCAAGTGAATCAGCAGGAAAACATCAAAAAGTGGGCAAAACACATGAACAGAAGTTTTCAAAAGAAGATAAACTAATGACCAATAAGCATATAAAGAAATGCTCAACATCAATAATCATCAGGGAAATGTAAATCAAAACCACAATGAGTTATCACCTAACTCCAGTGAGAATGGCTTTTATCAAAAATTCCCAAAACAACAGATGCTGGCATGGATGCAGAGAGAAAGGAATACTTATACACTGCTGGTGGGACTGCAAACTAGTACAACTTCTATGGAAAGTAGTATAGAGGTACCTCGAAGAACTAAAATTAGACCTACCATTTGATCCAACAATCCTACTACTGGGTATTTACCCAAAGTAAAAAAAGATATTTTATAAAAAATACACCTGCACTTGAATGTTTATAGCAGCACAATCCACAATTGCAAAGATGTAGAAACAACCCAAGTGCCCATTAATACATGAGTGGATCAATAAAATGTGGTATATGTGTACCTAAGAGTACTATTCAGCCATAAAAAAAAAATGGTGAACCAATGTCTTTTGTAACAATCCAGTTGGAACTGGAGACATTCTAATAAGGCCCTTGATTTTTTTCAATGACTTATACATTTGAATAGATTTTGGTGTTGACATCCTGTAAGGGAAAGACCTTCTTAGAGAATCAGACCCCCATCAATGATGAAAATATAGGTACCTAGTCCTGAATCCATTTTCACCTGGCCACATGATTTTTAGATGATCCACTTCACCTCTATAGACTAAGTTTCTTCAAGTATAAAATAAGAGGCTCAAAGACCTTTAAAAGTACTTTAGGCTCTAACAATTTATCATTCTATTGTTCTTCACCTTTCTTCCACTCTAACAGAGTTTTCTGTTTATAACTTCAGCATGTTCCATAGAGAATACTATGAGAAGCACATTTTGAATCTGTTGTAGAACAATTATAGAACTCTAAGCCATACAGTGCAAAGTTGTTAGGGAAAAAGTTTGCCCTCTAGCAATGCAATCTAAGGTCTGTCTGTGCCTCTGGTTTTCACCTTCTTGCAAAAGTGTTTTTGTTCTTTGTACTTAACAGAAATTGTTCCCATTAAATTGTTCCAAAGCCCAGGTAATAAACCAATTCTTGATACTTCAATTAATGCTATAATCATCAGTTATCTTCAAAAAAATAATGTCATCAGCACAAAAGAACACCATAAATGATCTAACTACAGAAGAGAGCTCATAATCAAATGGCAATATTTTCAAAAATAAAAATAGTATAAATAATATATCATCGTGCTACCTCTGCAAGTTGCTCTTCATCTAGTGAAGACTTATTATGTTCTTCTCTTCCTAAAAGAATGACAATAACAAAAAGAAATAGCCTAAGTCCTAATTCAGCCTTTAATACATTTTTTTCTCCTGAAGCTCTCACACTGAATGCAACCTATGTGAATACTTTCATAGACATATCGTAAAGACTAAAGTGTTCTGTTTTTAAAGATACTTTTTTGTTTCTTTCTTCCCATATAGGGAGACTCTGGCCTTGCTTCTAGAGATGCAATATCTGCAAGCTTTGTGAGAAGAAATATTTTTTTGAGGAAAGGACTATATTTGTAATTGGACATTTCTTACTAATTTAAGGTTGAACATCCCCTGAAATACTTGAAATACTTCACCTTTATTCATTTTGAGAAAGAATAAAGCACAAATTTTAAAAACTGCTTTCTACACATAATTATCTAAAATTCTCAAAATGTTAACACATATTTATCAACAATGAAGTAGAAATATTACTCACTTTAAGAAATCAATCCTATCTCTATTAATAGATTCCTAGTGTTACCTTATTAAGACATTTCCTATGGATAAGATACTTAACAAGTCTTGGTTCTGAATGAGATTAATAATTATGTATCAGGATTTAATTTAATTTTGTATTAAGATACACATTTCCCGGATTTTTCAAAGATTTAAGTGGCATTAAGCTGACCTTATGGTGTCAATTGTAAAAAGCAAAAGAGTGCAAAATACTCTTACTTCAGCAGTAATGTTTTGATTATCTTCTGATTTATATATTTATTTACATATTTATTCTTTTGTGTATTCAGTAAATATTTATTCAGTACCTATTTCTATTTTCTCATGGTAGTCAGACTGTCCCTTAAAACCCATACCATTAGTTCATACTTTAAATGTTTTAGTTGACCTCTACAAGATAGTCTACACTTCTTAATTAGATTTGAGTTCTGTAAGAATATGTGCTGCATCTTTTAGTTCTTTGAATTATTCCTACTATTGTCTGTGTGGCATAGGCTGTAGGTTGCCTCTTATTATCCTACATCTTCTTCTTCCTTATGAAAATAAATAACTTAATTTTAGCAGAGCTAAAAGAAAATATTTCGAGTAACACCTACATTTCAATGTAATGATGTGATTATATAACAGTCAAAAACATGTAAGAAATTATAATGTGGCATTGTCAAGAAATGAGGAAAAGCAGCAAAAAATATTTCTTCTCTTTTTAATGGAAACATGGTTCACATAATATCAACATCTTGTTGGAGCTCAGACAAGATGGCTCACCGGAGACATCAGCTGCCAGATAGTCTCAGAAAAAAAAGGAAAAGTTTTCCATGAAAAAGAACAAACAAAGATGAGTTGTAATTCTGAGGGGAAAGTGCCAGAATCCACCAGAGACTCCACCAGAAGAAGTTGCAGATCAGAACAATAAGGAGCAAGATACCGGCAGAGATCAACCCCCAAGAGGTTTGGAGTCCAGTGAAGTGTGTAGGTGGGGTGACTTTTTTTCCCTTCCGCACAGCTCTGGCAGTCAGCAGGCTCCTGAGCTGCTGGAGACAGAGCCTTTCTACCCTCATGAACCCAAAAGCCATTGCCACCAGTGAACTGGGAGATTCTTGAGGACAAAGCACCAGGCTGCCAGCCCCCTTGGGGTGCTTCCTGTCCCACAGACCCAAGTCGAGATGGAAGGTGCCATATTGCTTCTCTGCCCACCAGTGCCTTTGTCCTCCCCAGGGGGCTTTAGCCCCACAGTTACCATCTTGCTCATTCCCACACAAACATTTCCCAACTCTGGCCCAGACTGTAGGAGCCACAGGGGCCGCTGGGTCCCAGGGAATCTGTGTGACCCCAGAGCCTGGACATTTCAGGTGAGTTGCCTTCCAGAGATAGCAACAGAGACAACCAGAGTGCTAGCTTTCCTCCACTCAAACTTTTTTATTCCCCTCCTCTCCCCTGCCCATGGCTGCTGAGAGAGACAATTGAGCTGGGGCTCTCAGGAGCGGCTGCTTCCCCTCTTTTGGTGCATCCACTACACCGAGGCTTTCACTGAGAGTGGGGCTCAAACCTTTCCTCTTAAAGACCTGCAGCAGACTAAGAGGTGCTCAGACTCTGAGCTCCCTGCTCACCAGCCCTCCCTGGTGCTGCTTGCCAGGCTGCTCCAGCAGTGCAGGGTACGCACCAAAACAGAGGGACATAAACCTGCTTGAACTCCCCACAGGCAACTCTAAGCAAGCACTGTTCTCCTTGGCACAGTCAGGGATTGATCTTCAGGGACTCAGGGACAGGCCTGCGAGCCACATCGCAGACCCCCAGGACTCAATCATGTTGCTCAGGGGCACAGAGGGGAGATTAGTGAACTAATCTCAGGAGGCCAAAGAACCCTCCTGAGCAGAACTGAAAGGAGATTGCAGTGTGGTTCTCAGTCACAGCACACTGGTGGAGCCTGCCTCCTGCCACAGGAAAGCCACACTCTAAGTCCAGGGTGGGGTCTTGGACAGGGAAGCTCCCAGCCAAGAGGGCCATCATGGGAGATCTCAGCTAGTTTGAACTCCTTCCTGCCAGCAGATGCCAGAGGGAGACCGCTGAACAGAGAAGGTGGGAAAAGAGCAGAAACCCACTCCGGACATCCAGATTGTGAATTTCAGATGGCCCCTCCCCAACAAGCAGACTTTCTGGCTGGGTGGGGCCACTTCAGCCCCTCCATGACAGCTATAGCCAGAAGCCTGGGGGCAGACCTTTGGCCCTGGAAGAGACAGCTATCTTTCCAGCTTTTGTGGAGCCCGAGGACAGGTTCACCCAACCCAGACCTGCCCAGACTCACTCCCCGCAACCACCTCTGCTGTGATAGAGAATAAGGACTCACCTGAAAGTTCCAGGGCCCTCCTCACCACCTGAGGCATTTAAGTGCTTCTCCTCAGGGGCTAGAGCTGGTCACAGGTCTCAAAACAACACTGCATCCTGTTGCTTCTGACAAGTGCCACCCACTGACAGGGAGGTCAATTTGTAGAGCCCTTTACAACATTCACTGACTCAATAATACAGGGTGTGGTTGATTTTTTAAAGTGGAACCATGTACGAAAGGGGGCTTACTTCAAAGAAATCTCAATAAATTTCAAGGGATTCAAAAATAATAGTCTTAATCTCTGAGTATTAATATTTAATTTACAAATACAAATGAAAATATACCCAAAGCAAACAAATGAACAAATATTTGGCATTGAGCAGCACTTCCAAAGACTACATGAGTTAAAGAAAAATAAGAGGAAAAAAATGTGGAACCACTCTGAAGTGAAAGAAAATTAAAAATAATGAAAACACAGCATATCAAAATGTAGGGACTCTAGCTGATGTAATTTTTAGAGGGGAATTTATTTTATTAAGTAGTTATAATGGTAAAGAAGAAAAAAGACAGTAACAATTTAAACTTTCTCCATATATGCCTAAAGAATGAATCAAACCAAGTTAAGTGGTAGATAGCAAATAATAAATACAAGAGAAGAAATCAATAAAGTACAAAGCAAACATAGGAAAAAATAAATACTGGCTATCTAAAATACTAATGAAATTGATATACCCCTAGAAATAATAATCATGAAATTAAGAAAGAAAATGTAAATGAACTATGTCAGAAATGAAAGAAATCACTATATATCCAAAAAGCATTAAAGGAATGAAGAGATTATTATGAACATATTTATACCAGTAAATTAAACAATTTATAGAAAGTTGACAAAGTTCTTGAAAATCAAATTACTAACACTGACAAAAGATGAAATGGGAAATATGAATAAATTTCTATGTTAAAATACAAGAATTTATTATCTAAACCCTTCAGTATTCAAAATCATTTCATGACTTTAAAAAATGAAAATCTCTCTGTAAACCAGGATGATAAAGGGCATCTACCAAAAAAAGAAAAAGAAAGGAAGGAAGAAAGGTAGGAAAGAATAAAGAAAGAAAGGAAGGAAGAGAAAGAAACATTGTTACTAACAGCATCATGATGTTTTCCATTTCAGATTAGGAACAAGGCAAGATATCCATTCATTTCTTTCTACCATTGAACTGGAAGTCTTAACCAGTGCAAAGGCATGAAAAAGAAGTAAAAGACTTAAAAATTGAGAAGGAAGCTGTCTTAATTCTCAGACAACATAACTATGCAAAAAATTCCACAGAATCCGATTGTAGAAAATGGCGGATTAGGGGTGACCTCCTGGCTCTCTGCTCCCTGAGTCGAAGGTGCAGAACACGGACACCCACGCGCGAGTGAGGCGCTCTCCCGTAGGATCAGCTTCATGAATCTACAGAGAAGCAGCGAGGGACAAGCAGTGCCCGGGAAAAACAAGGTGAAGTGGAGAAACGACCGCAAATACCGGAGAGCGCGGGTCAAACAGTGGGCAGTGCAGCTCGGGTCGGCCGCGCCTGTCGGCGGGCTGGCCCGGGCAGTGAGATCTGACTCACAGGAAGAGGACTCTTCCTTTACCAAACCCCACTCCCACACAGGCAGGGAAGTGCCAGAAGTCAGTGTGAATCGGGCACTGACCGACAGACAAGCAGTGGGAAGTGGAGACAGGAGCGGGGTCCATTTTGAATCCGTGGGAGCGCGGCGCTGGGTCAGCATCAGAGGAGAGGGACTGACCTGAGCGGGCGCTTCCCAGATCGGACGCTGCCCGAGCCCACAGGGGAGAGTTCGGAGATAAGCTTCGCGCCACAGGCGGCGGCCAGGACCAGACCGGGGGAGGGGAACTCCACAAAAGAGGCTCTGCCGGTGGAAATCGCTGAAAGTTTGGCGGGCGCTGGGAGAGACACAGCACAGAGCCCTCCCACGGATCAGTCCAGAGTCGCTGTGTGCTGTGGAGCGGCAGGCCCTGCTGGCGGCTCTGGGAGGCAGCTGAGGGAGACGGCAACAGCGGCCCCGGCTCCGGTCGCGTAGATCAGTCCAGAGTCGCTGTGTGCTGCGGGGCGGCGGGCCCCGCGGGCGGCTCTGGGAGGCAGCTGAGGGAGACGGCAACAGCGGCCCGGCTCCGGTAGCGTAGATCAGTCCAGAGTCGCTGTGTGCTGAGGGGCGGCGGGCCCCGCGGGCGGCTCTGGGAGGCAGCTGAGGGAGACGGCAACAGCGGCCCCGGCTCCGGTCGCGTAGATCAGTCCAGAGTCACTGTGTGCTGTGGGGCGGTGGGCTCTGCGGGCGGCTCTGGGAGGCGGCTCAGGGAGATGGCAACAGTGGGCCCCGGCCCTGGACGCCCTCCCGGTACAGTCGGCTCCAGCGCAGACTAGCAGTGGGCGGGCACCCGCCATTGGGGTAGCCCAAAGCCTCTAGACACTGGGGCTTGCTTCCCAGGCAACGGCCCGAATCAGAGCCGCTGCAGCCCCGGCAGAGCCAGTCGCGCCCTTCAAGGAGGAGAGTCACGCGCGAAGTCACTTTTTCTCCCAAATCTGCCGATATTCTGTCCCAGCCCACGACTCAAGCCCCGCCTCTGATAGGGTGGAAAAGGGGGAAAGACCGAGACTTCTGCGGAGTTTCCAGGCGGTCTCCGGCAGCCCTGTTCCACTCAGTCACTGCGCTGCCCGCCAAGGTGACGGGGAACTGAGGGTGAACTGAGGGCCTGCCTCCACCAGTAGGCAGAGTAAAGAGGACGTGTTTTTTTTTTCTTTTTCTTTTTTTTTTCTTTTTTCTTTTTTTTCTTTCTTTTCTTCTTTCTCTTTTCTTTTTTCTTTTTTCTTTTTTTCCTTCTTCTCTTATTTTCTTTTTTCTTTTTTTCTTTTTTCTTCTTTTTGTGGAGCCTTGCTCCCAGTCGCCTTAACCGCCCCCTCTCCCAGGCCACTTGATCCCTCCAACGCAACACGCCAAAGGGCCTGCCTCCGCCACTAGGCGGAGGAAAAGGGTCGTATTTTTTTTTTCTTCTCTCTCTTTTTTTTTTTTCTTTCTACTCTTTTTCCTAGAACAGTGATCCCAGACGTCATAACCACCCAACCCACCAGGCCGCTCGACGC
>RJWJ010005457.1:0-68206 GCA_004363605.1 Indri indri
TGACTATAGGTACGTGCCACCATGCCTGGCTAATTTTTTTTTTTCTATTTTTAGTTGTTTGGCCAATTTCTTTCTATTTATAGTAGAGACAGGGTCTCCCTCTTGCTCAGGCTGGTCTCGAACTCCTGAGCTCAAGCAATCCGCCTGCCTCGGCCTCCCAGAGTGCTAGGATTACAGGCGTGAGCCACCACGCCCGGCCAGTTTGTTTTTGAGACAGAGTCTCACTCTGTTGCCAGGCTAGAGTGCCGTGGCGTCAGCCTAGCTCACAGCAACCTCAAACTCCTGAGGTGGGAAAAATTGTAATTTTTTTTTTCTGAGAAGGGGTCTCGCTGTGCTACCCAGGCTGGTCTTGAACTCCTGGGCTCAAGTGATCCTTCTGCCTCAGCCTCCCAAGTAGCTGGGACTACAGGCATGCGCCACCATGCCCAGTTCATTTTTTCTATATATATTGTTAGTTGTCCGGCTAATTTGTTTCTATTTTTTTTTTTTTTGAGACAGAGTCTCGCTTTGTTACCTGGGCTAGAGTGAGTGCCGTGGCGTCAGCCTAGCTCACAGCAACCTCAAACTCCTGGGCTCAAGCAATCCTTCTGCCTCAGCCTCCCAAGTAGCTGGGACTATAGGCATGCACCACCATGCCTGGCTAATTTTCTCTATATACATATATATATATTTTTAGTTGTCCAGATCATTTCTTTCTGTTTTTTAGTAGAGACGGGGTCTCGCTCTTGCTCAGGCTGGTCTTGAACTCCTGACCTTGAGCGATCCACCCGCCTCAGCTTCCCAGAGTGCTAGGATTACAGGCATGAGCCACTGCCCCCGGCCGGTTATATATATATATATATTTTTTTTTTTTTTGAGACAGGGTCTCAATATGTTGCCCAGGCTGGTCTCGAACTCCTGGGCTCAGGCGATTCTCTCACCTCAGCCTCCTGAGTAGCTAGGATTATAGGCATGTAACACTGTACCCAGTTTCCTTTTCATATTTTTAAAATGTTCCTCAATGTGGGGTAAGAAAACTAAAAATTAACTCAGCTCTAGAATATAAGACCTTTTTATTCACTAGATCAAGGTAATGTGACAAGAAAACCCAATCATAACAAGAACAAGGTGGAAAGCAAAGCTCTGCATCTCATGCTCACCTTATAGCACCTATATTTATATAGAACCACCAGGAGGATAGTCATGACAACAATGACACTGATCATGATGGCAGCATTCAGAACTGAGTGCAGGGCTCTCTGGCCCACAGTCTCGGTGTCTTCTGTGAATGGGGTATAGATTCTACAATAAAACACAACACAAAAGTCCTAGGTAAGAATTGATCCCAAACAACATACTCCCTCCAACACCAGAATTTTGTTTTCCTTGATTCAATTAACATCTTACAAGTCACTTTGTTCCATCTCACCAATCTAGCTAAGAATTTTTAACCTAAGAAAGATAGCTATGTTCTAAAATAACTGCTTCAAAATAAAATACCTTAACACACTTATGTGTGGACTTATGTGTGAGCCAGACACTGGCTCCATCTAGTGGATACTTTACATTGAAATAATTACTTCATCAAATGTTCTTTCTCCACAGTTTATTATTAATTTGTTAAAGAACCAGATTCTGCCACATGAAGTACGTAGGATAACAAGAGGTTATCAAAGGAAGGTGACATGGCTTATAATTATTGTCTTTCATCTGCAGAGTGATTACAACTGGAATTGTCTTGAGATAGTGTCACATATTCATCTTCCCCTTCTCATTCACATAAAACATTTTTATTCCAGGTGCCAATGTTCCCAGCCAAAAGACTTTATTTCTGACTTCCTTATATTTATGTGTGGCCATGAGACTCAGTAATGGCCAATGCGTTACAGGCAGATGTGTTGAGTATGGAACTTCTAAGAAAGGAGTGAATTCTGCTGAGATGTCCTATGTCCTCTTCTCCCTCACTCCTTCCTGCTATCTGAATGGAGGCTGGGGCTCCAGCCTGGACCCTGAAGTAACCTAGAAGATGGAAGCCGAAGAAAGGAGCTTGAATCCTTGAATGTGAAGCCACCGTACCAATCGGGACTGCCTACTTCTGCACTACTCTATGGAAGAGACAGAAAATATGTGTATCGTTTAAACCAGTTGTTTTGATTTTCTATAACAGGGTCAGCAAACTTTCTGTAAAGGATCAGACAGTAAATATGTTAAGCTTTGTAGGTTGTATGGTCTCTGCTGCAACCACTCAACCGTGCCATTGTAGCATGAAAGCAGCCATGGACAATGTATAAACAAATGGGCAAGGTCATGTTCCAATGAAAATTTATTCACAAAAACAGGTGGCAGGCAGATCTGGCCTGTGGGCTGTAGCTTGCCAACCTTTATTTTATAACATGTTGCCAAACCTAACCCTAACTTATACAGATAATGTTAATATTCCCTATTCTCTTTGGTTATTATCTCTAACCCTTGCCCATCACTCACTGTCTTAGCCCTTCTCTCAAAAGACTAAAAGCGTGACGGCTTTCAGACACTCTACAATTTTAAATTCTAAAACTTACTTAAAATTCTTCTTGGGGCCCCATGAGAGTATTAGGGACAGAGAGTATTAGGGACAGAACTAGATGACATCTGAATGGAAGCACTCTTCTTAGAGGCCAAGGGCTGACACTAGCAGCACCAGGAAATCCACAGACAGCTCCCGAAGAGTCTAGAGACTTCCAGCTTTGCGTGAGTTATTCATTCTTTCAGTTTAAAAATATTTTTGGCAAGCATTTATTATATACTTAGCCCTGGAGACAAAGTACCCTCATAGGCCTTACAATAAAAGAAGGAAATTAAGTATTTAAATAATGTAAATAAATATATATTTGCAAATTGTGACAAGTGAGAAAGAACAAGTTGCTAGGAGAAAGAATAACATGAAGGACCTAATTCTGTTAAGAGAATCAGGGAAATTATCTTTGAGGATTTAACATCTAGGCCAAGATGAGCAGAATGACAGCAGTTTAATCTACCAAAGTTAGAAAAGGAAAGAACATTCCAAGGAGAACAATAACAGGACCAGGGGCTCCTGAGGTGGGAAAGACTGCAATTTTTTTTTTTTTGAGACGGGGTCTCGCTGTGTTGCCCAGGCTGGTCTTGAACTCCTGGGCTCAAGCGATCCTCCCACCTCAGCCTCCTGAGTAGCTGGGAGTACAGGCATGTGCCACTGCATCTGGCTAAGATTACTCTTCATGTGCTTAATTCCCCTCTATAGGAAAGGTATTTCTGTAGTATTCACTTTCTCCACTTATAACCCCTCGCTCTCTCAGCTGCTTCTGGCCATTAGAGAAGAAGGACTCTCTAGCTGTCATACCTCTTCAGCACAGAGGCCTTCAAGGTGATGATGATGCGCTGTGAGGAAAAGCCATACTGGTCTTAAGAATAACAAAATATAACAATCATACGTACAGCTGCCCATCCTTCCGGGTATAAAAGCTGACCGATTTGATGGTAGCCACAACCACCACCATGCAGAGAGTCACAGGGACGAAGAGCATGATCACATGCTTGGCGCCATATTTCAGTGTCAGCTCCTCATCTTCTTCCTCATCTCGCTCCACCACAGGCCCAGAGTTACCCTGGGGTCGTCCATTAGATAATGGCTCAGGGTTGCCAAGTCTCCGCCTGTCGCCATAGTCCTGCTGTTCTCTATTGTCATTCTAAAAGCACAAGAAAAACTTTCTCAGTAAATCAGATTCCCGGCAAAATCAAGGTATTCTATCTCAAAAACAGAAAATGTAACAATTAGACCTGGGATTAACAATAGGCCCGTCATTACTTGAGTTCTAAAAACTTGAGGGAAGAAAGAACCAATTTACAGGAAGTGTGCAGTTTAAAAGTCTAGATTATTTACCATTGTTCCCTGAAGACACTCTCACCCTCTCTTTAATCTGGGCCTCCTTTACCTCACTCTCCCCTTCCATTCTCAACCTAATACAACAGTTGTACTCATCCTTTGAAGTCTGACTAAAATATTGACACCTGCATGAAACCTTCTTTATTTGCTACAGCTGCAGGTAGAGTAATTGCACTTTTTTCAAATTCATTCAGTACTTTCTAACTGTGGTTTCATACCAGTTACAAAGGAACTATCTTACCTTCATTATTAATAGGACTTTAAAATCCTTGTAGTGATGTTCAAGGGATCTCTCTGTATTATTTTGTACAATTGCATGTAAAGCTACAATTATTTCAAAAATGTATGCAATTAAAAAATCTTCAGAGAGAAACCAGGCCTTAAACAATTGTGATGGCCCATATCTCTACCTTCCCCACTGCCCAACCAGGCCCCATGCAGAGTAAGAGAACAATAAATACTTGATGAATGAATAAATAAAATTAGAACCTTTCTTAGATTCTACTTTCCTCAGAACTTTAATCCAGACGCTATTGTGTTACCTTTATCCTTATCTTGGGTTTATCTTTTCCTATTCTTCAAGTTCAACTTCTTTTATTGGTATCACTGTTCATATCTTACAATTCAGTTTTTGGAAAGGGTAGGAACAATAACAAGAGCAGTAACAACAATGATAAAAATAACAGGTAACCAAAAAACCAGCACTCCTCCTCCTCTCAGATAAGTAAATAGGAGATGAAAGCACATTGACAGTCACTGTTGCTGGTCGAAATGAAATTAGCTTAAATTAGGGTTCTGGTACAAAGATCATTTGAGACCAAGCCACTCTCATACCTCATTTTTTACTACATAGTATAACTCCATATTACTACAGAGTATTACTAGTATTCATTAAAAACATAGTCCACATTTAATAATTGCTTACAATGATTACAATGCACCAGAGACTGTGATATGTGCTTTACATTTAACACATTGACTGCCATGTGAATTGTATTTAACTCAGGCTAGTTTTGACCCCAGGGGCCTCGTGAAGCAAAACCCTGCAGGTGGTTCCTGAAAATCTTACTTGTTGATGTTCTTATTGTTACAATTAATATTGACAATGTAATCCTAAAAACGTGGATTGTGTTGCATATAACTCACACAAAGAAAACAATACAAAATAACACATTAGGAAGGATAGTTCTGTTTTAATAAAACACCATGGTCCCGGGGAAAAATTTTTTTTTTCTAATGCGGCAGTCAACGTGTCAATTCTCACAGTCATCCCATCATCACCACTTTACAGGTGAGGAACAGCCACAGCTAGTGAGTGTTACAGAGTTTGAACCCAGGTCACCTGACTCCAGAAATCAGGTTCTTAACCACCTCTTAATTTGCTATTCACAAGACAAAATGGGAGCTCTGCAGACTCAGTGTGGGCTGAGGGTTCTTCTTCATTTCACTTTCAATACATTCATCCCACAAGTAATTACCAAAATTTTACTATATTCCAGGTACTCTGCTGTGTCAATACTGAAATTCCGACCTGGGTTCAAACCCAGGCATTGATAGGGAAAGGGAACACAAGATAAGCAGGCTGGAAGAGAGTAGAAATATTTTGCTTAGAGATATAGGTGAATTTGAACAACCACGCAGGAAAGTCCAAAGGCAGTTAGCAAAACAAATTTAAAGCTCAGAAGAGAGTTGGAGTTCATTAGTCTCTACAGCCTCATAAATGATGACATGTCAAGGAGAGCATAGATAAAAATATGAACAGCGTGGACTTGTTGGTCATTAATGTACTATAAACAGTTGTGGAAGGAAAAATACAGAGTAAGAAGATGACCAAGGAGAGAAATGTAAACAACCTCTAAGCTTAAGCAGCGGGTGATGGGAGAAAACCAGCAAAAGACACTAACGGAATAGGGGAGAGGAAAGAAAAGCCAGAAATGTATATAACACAGAAGCCAAAAGCGGAACACAATTCAAGAAGGTGTCATTAACGATCGGACAACAGGCAGGCAGGATAAGAGGTAAAAAGCCACTGAATTTGGCAATAGGAAGGCCACCAAGCTTTTTACAAAACTAAAACAGTGAAGAGGGAAGTCGGATCATAAATCAGAATGGACTGGAAAATGAATGAAGATTGAGAAAGTCAAGGCAATCATTCTTTGAAGCAAAAAAAAAAAAAAAGGTTTGACAACTGAGAGGTATTCAAACTTTTTCAAGTTATTTTAGAGCTACTAGAGATTTGAACATACTCGTCAGGTCAAAGTGTAGACTTAAGATTTAGAGGAAGAGATTGAACATACAAAACAGGGATGATAACTAATGGAATAGGGTAGGGACTAAAAGGAGGATGCTACAGTTTGAAAGTGTCCCTCAAAAGTTCAAGTGTTGGAAACTTGGCTGCCATTATGGTGGTGGTAAATGGTGGAGCCCTTGGGAGGCGGTGCCCTCACGAATGGATTACAGGTTGAGTATCCCTTATCCAAAATGTTTGGTACCAGAAGTGTTTCAGACATCCGATTTTGGAATATTTGTATTATACTTACTGGCTGAGGATACTGAATCCGAAAATCCAAAATCCTCCAAGGAGTATTTCTTTTGAACGTCATGTTGGTACTCAAAAAGTTCCCGATTTGGGAGCACTGGGATTTCAGATTTGGGAATTAGGGATATTCAACCTGTAATGCCACTATTGCAGGAGTGGGTTAGTTATTGTGGGAGTGGCTTTGTTATAAAAGCAAGCTCTCTCCTGCATGTGCTCTCTTGCCTGTCTGCCTACAAACCAGGGGGATGACTTTCACCAGATGCTGGTGCCATGCTCTTTGACGTCTCAGCCTTGAGAAATGTAAGCCAAATAAACTTCTTTTCTTTATAAATTACCCAGTCTGTGGTGTCCTGTTATAGCAACACAAAACAGACAAAGACAGAGGGGACAAGAGAGAGAGGAATTGGCCTTATAAAGGCATGGGTGCCCTCTTCCTCAGTCTGGAGGTCAGGAAGTAACTGTTGGACCTCACAGAGAAAATATTTATGAAGATCCAAACCCTACATAGAATGGAAAGGCAACTATTCCAAAGCATAAAAGGTACAAATATATATATATCTCCCATCAAGAAAGAGAATTTTTGCTGAACCCAAGTCCAGTAGGATGGAAATGGTTACAAGGAAAGTGAGGTCTGGAGGACAGGGACATGGTGTGACAGACAGCAGAGGAGCAGGAGAGCTGACAGAATTCATACTACTATTTTTCCAGAGAAGGGGGTAACTAAGCCATCTGCTAAGAATGTCATGTCTGCAACTTAATGTTCAACAATACAGTTCTGACCAACTTGATGGATTGATTAATGTTCAATATAAACTAAAATACATGGAATAATAGCTATCTTTAGATAGTATTTGATAATTTACAAAGTACTGTCACATTATTTCATTTATTCTTTTATATCTTAAGAGGTTTTGGTATGTGAACACGAAAGTAACTTGTCTAAAATCTAACAACCAGAAAGCAGTAGAGGCAGGAATCAAATTCAAGTCTCTTGCTTCAAAACTTGTGCTCTTTCTATGGCTCTTTCACAGCCATCCTAATTAGGCCAATATGAACAGTTTAATTAGGTAAGTCTAGCATGAAAGAGGCAATCATATGCTCATTCACAGTCCTCAACTGGCCATTCTGGTTTATAATGAACATTAGCCAACCCAACCCTGCCCTGCCCCTGAGGCTGATAATGGGATACTAGAGCATTGTTTAACAGTAACACGTACACACACATACACACACTCTCTCTCTCTTGCACACACAAACCCTTTCTCTTTGTAGTACTCTGGATGCTATTTTTAAAACTATGTTTTTGGGTATGGTGGCATATACCTACAGTGCCAGCTACTTTGGAGACTGAGGCAGGAAGATCACTTGAACCCAGGAGTTTGAGGTTATAGTGAACTACAATGACACCACTGCACTTTAGCCAGGGTGACAGAGTGAGACTCTGTCTCAAAAAAAAAAAAAAAAAAAGACATTCTCATTCCCCCTGTTCACACAAATATTAGTACAGTAGTAAACATACTCCACTGCGCTTTGCTTTCTTCACTTACCTATGTTATCTTAGAGATTTTTTACACATCCGTACATAAAGAACACCCTCATTCTTTAAAAATAAAAAATTATTTAACCTAGACAACACAGCAAGATCCCATCTCTACAAAACATAAAATTAGCTAGGAGTGGTGGCATGAGCCTGTAGTCCCAACTTACTCAGGAAGCTGAGGCAGGAGAATGGCTTGAGCCCAGGAGTCTGAGACTACAGTGAGCTATGATGATGCTACTGTATTCCAGCCTGGGCGACAAAGCAAGACCCTGCCTCAAAAAAAAATTTTTTTTTAACCAGCTACATACTCAGTTTATAAATGTATCACAATTTATTTAGCCAATCCCCTAATGAAGAACACTTAATTTGTTTCCAATTTTTTGCCATTATAAACAATGCTGCAATGAATGCACCCTACAAGTCATTTAACGTGTGTAGGCATACTTTTAAGGCAAATCTCCTGAAGTATAATTGCTAGGTCAAAGTATATTTGCATTTCAAATTCTGATATATATTGTCAAACTGCCCTCCCTATGGATTGCACCAGTTTAGAGACAGAGCAATATAGGAGACCAGCTAATTCATCACACCCTTATGTTAGCAAGTGCTTGGATTTTTACCAACCTGACAGGTGAAATAGGGGATCTCAGTATAATTTAAATTTCTATTTCTCTTATTATCAGGAAAGTTGAGTACTTTTTCATGAACTAACTACCCATTGCCTTTGCCATTTTTGTATTTGGCTTACGATACTTTGCTTTAGTTCCTAAGTACTAATTACTACATTAATTTAAAAAATAAGTGTTACAGTTCTTTTATAATTTGTCTAGCAGGTTTTCTGATTTTCGCCAGAAAAAACCCCACAGGGAAAAAAAATAGTGAACACCAGCTATGTGCAAGACACTGTGCTTGGTGCCAGGGACATAGCAGTAAACAAGACAGATAAAGTTCCTGCCCTCATGAACTGCTTTCAAACAAAGGGAGACAGATAATAAACAAGGTAATTGTACAGTGGGATAGTACTATAAAAGAAATAAACAGGATGATATAATACAGAACACCTGGGATGGGACTGCTTTTAGATAGTGTGGCCAGAAAATACCTGTCTCAGGCCAAGCATGGCAGCTCACACCTGTAATTCTACCACTGTGGGAGGCTGAGGTGGGAGGACTGCTTGAGGTCAGAAGTTCGAGACCAGCCTGAGCAAGAGTGAGACCCAGTCTCTACTAAAAATAGAAAAATTAGCCAGGCGTGGTGGTGCACACCCATAGGCCCAGCTCCTCGGGAGGCTGAGCCAGAATTGCTTGAGCCCAGGAGTTTGAGGTTGCTGTGAGCTAGGCTGACACCACAGCACTCTAGCCCAGGTGACAGAGCAAGACTCCATCTCAAAAAAAAAAAAAAAAAAAAAAAAGGGGAAAAAGACAAAGAAAATACCTGTCTGAGGAAGTAACGTGTGAGCTGAGACCTGAAGGATGACGCACAAGGTCTGCTGTACAGTAAAAGGATCAACATCCAAACCCTGCATATGCCAATAAAAGATGTGGCCCCTGCTTAGCTCCTGGAAGATGAGCTCTAAGTCCTTGGAATATCCTGCCTGTTCAGACTGTCTTTGTTTACATGAGGCCTTGGGTCATGCCAGCCAGTTTATGGAAACAATGGGATCTGGTGGGGGTCCTGGGTCACACAGTATCAGCTTGGCCTTTGGAAGAGACAGAGCACTAAGGTCAGCCACCTCTGACATAGATACCAAGGCTCAGGGAACTTTCCTGGTTGGCAGTATTCCAAGTGCGTGGTCATACATTATTGCCAGAATTAAGCACTGTCTGCACAAATCCCCTGGGAGAGGATCGTGCCTGTCCTCCACTGGGAGAAGCCTGTACCTGGTGTCTCCTGGACCCTGCTCTATGTGCCTTTTTCTTTTGCTAATTTTAATCTGTATCCTTTCACTGTAATAAACTGTAACTCTGAATATAAGAGCTTTTCTGAGTTCTATGAGTCCTTTTAGTGAATTATTGAGCCTGAGGGACCCCTAAATATCCTGTACACTGAAAATGACAAAATATTGCTAAGAAAAATGAAAGAACAAAATCAAAAATGGACATGGAACACCACCAAACTTAAAAACTACATATCACAGGAAACAATCAACAGAGTGAAAAGATAACCTCCAGATTGGAGAAAAATATGTATAAATCACATACATGATGAGATTAATATCCAGAACATATAAAAAACTACAATAGTAAAAAAATCTATTTTTTTAAATAGGCAAAGGACTTGAATAGATATTTCTCCAAAGAAGATATACAAATGGCCAAGAAGCATAGGAAAAGATGCTCAACATCACTAATCATTAGAGAAATGCAAATCAAAACTACAATGAGATATTGTCTCATACCCCTTAGGATGGCCACTATCAAAAGAAAGAAAATAACAAGTGGAAGTGATGATGTAAAGAAACAAACCCTTATGCATTGTTGGTGGGAATGTAAAATGGTGCAGCCACTATCGAAAACAATACGCAGGTTACCCCAAAAATTAAAAATAGAATTATCATATGATCTGGCAATCTCATTTCTGAGTATGTATCAAAGACAACTGAGTTAAAAGCAGGATCTCAAAGAGATATGTGCACACCCATGTTTACTGTGCCATTATTTAGTGTAGCAAGAGGTGGAAGTAACTCAAATGTTTACTGACAGATAAATAAAGAAAATGTGGTACATATATATGACAGATTATTATTCAGCCTTTAAAAAGAAGGAAATCCTGTCACATGCTACAATATGTATGAACCTTGAGGGAGTTACGCTATGAAATAAGCAAGTCACAAAAAGATAAATACTGTATGATTTTATTGATATGAAGTACTTAAAGTTGTCAAACTCACAGGAACAGAAAGAATAATTGTGATTGCCAGGAGCTGAAGGAAGGGGAAAATGGAAAGCTGGGTATAGAGTTTCAGTTTTGCAAGTTGAAATGTTCTAGAGATCTGTTGTACGACAATGTTATAGTTAACACTACTTAACTGTATACTTAAAAATGGTTGAGATGGTAAATTTTAAATGTTTTGTTATGAGCTGGGCACGGTGGCTTACGCCTGTAATCCTAGCACGCAGGGAGACCAAGGCGGGAGGATCGCTTGAGGTCAGGAATTCAAGACCAGCCTGAGAAAGAGTGAGACACCGTCTCTACTAAAAATATAAAGAAATTAGCTGGGCAACTCAAATAGAAAAAATCAGCCGGGCATCGTGGCGCATGCCTGTAGTCCCAGCTGTTGGGGAGGCTGAGGCAGAAGGATTGCTTGAGCCCAGGAGTTTGAGGTTGCCGTGGGCTAGGCTGATGCCACAGCACTCTAGCCTGGGCAACAGAGTGAGACTCTGTCTCAAAAAAATAAAAGTAAATGTTTTGTTATATGTTATTTACTACAATTTAAAATTTATTTCTTTTTTATTTTTAAAAAAATTTTTAAAAATAATCTATTCTTATTTCTTAAAGGCTGGTCAAGTGAATCAGTGGGAGTGGAGAAGGAACAAAGGAATCTGTAACTGGTTGTGATCAATTAGTTGTAAACACCACTGCACTCGGACCAACCTAAAATTTTTTTGGTTAAAAAAAAAGACCTTGTCACTTGAAGTACTACCTGGGAAAAGTAAAAAAAATAAAAACAAAAAAATAAAAAAAAATGAAGAAGACCTAAATAAACACAGAACTACATTACGTTTCCAGACTGGAAGACTCAGTATTGTTAAGACTGACATCTTCTCCCAAGTCTCCCCTGAATTTATCTATAGATTCAATGCAATCTCAATCAAAGTCCCAGCAGGATTTTTTGTAAAAATGTTTATAAAATTCATATGGAACTACAAAGGACCTAGAATATCCAAAACAATTTTGAAAATGAACAAAGTTGGAGAATACTACTTGATTTCAAGACTTACACTGTTACAGTAATGAAGAAAATGTGGTATTGGCACAAAGACAGACAAATAGATCAACGAAATAAAACAGAGCCCAGAAAGACCGACACACATATCGACAACCGATTTTTGTGAAAGGTACAAATGTATTTCAGTGGAGGCAATAGTCTTTTTCAAAAAACATGGTGCTAAAACAATTGAATGTCCATATGCAGAAAACTGAACTTTGATCCACAGCTAGGACCATATACAAAAATCAACTTAAAATGAATCACGGACCCAAATATGAAACATAAACTGTAGAGTTTTCAGAAGAAAATGTAGGGAAAACCTTTTGAGAACCTAGATTAGGCTAACATTTCTAGACACCACATCAAAAACACAAATTGACAAAAGGCAAATTGAACTGGCCATGGTAGTTCATGCCTATAATCCCAGCAGAGGCTGAGGTAGGAGGATTGCTTGAGGCCAGGAGTTCCAGAGACCAGCCTGGGCAACAGAGTGAGACTCCATCTCAACAAAAAAATTAAAAATTACCCAGGTGTGGTGGCGCATGCCTATAGTCCTAGCTACTCAGGAGGACAGCCTGAGCCCAGGAGTTTGAAGCTGCAGTGAACTATGATCATGCCACTACACTCCAGCCTGGGCAGCAGAGCGAGGCCTGGTCTCAAACAAAACAAAACAAAACACACGAACTGATAAGAGAGTTCATCAATATTTAAAACTTCTGCTCTTCAAAAAACACAGTTAACAAAAAGACAAGCCACAGACTGGGAGAAAATATTTGCAAAGCATATATATTATAGAGGACTTATAGCCAGAATATGTAAAGAATTCTCAAAATTCAGTATAAGAAAAGAATTTTAAAATGGTCGAGAGATTTGAAGAGGCACTTCACCAAAGGTATGAGGATGACAAATAAGCACATGAAAAGAGAGTCAAATCATTACTCCTTAGAGAAATGCAAATTAAAACCACAATGAGATACTACTACATACCTTCCAGAAGGGCTAAAAAACTTAAAAGACTGACAAGGACGAGGAGGAACTGGAAATCTCACATACTGCTGGGAGGAATATAAAATTAGACAACCAATTTGGAAAACTGGTAATATCTCAAAAAGTTAAGTATATACCTACCATACTGGATCATATTCTACTCCTACGTATTTACCCAAGATAAATGAAAGCATATGTCCATACAAAGATTTGTACATGAATATCCACAGCAGCCTTATTTGCAATGCCTCAAAACTGGAAACAACCCAAATATCAACAAGAGAATGGATCAAAAACTGTGGTATAGCCACACAATGGAATTCAACTCACCAAGAAAATGGAACTACTGATACATGTTATAACACTGATGAATCTCAAAATAATTATGCTAAACGTAAGAAGTCAGACAAGAGTCTGTATGATTCCATTTACATAAAATTCTAGGAAATGAAAACTAGAGTGTAGTGACAACACTTTGATCGGTGGTTGCCAGGGGATGGGGAGGAGCTGGGAGAAGCAAGAAGTAGAGATCACCAAGGAACATGAAGAAACGTGGAGTTAACAGAAATGTTCATTATCTTAACTGTGGTGGTTTCAAGGGTATACACATATGTCACAACTTACCAAATTGTGTATTTTAAATATGTACAGTTTACTGTATTTCAACTATATCACGAAAAAGCTGTTTAAAAAAACGTAAGTGTTTTTCTCTACGGCATGATCAGAAATATATAAGGAAGCCCCATGATACAATTTACTGAGCTTCAATAATTATCTATCTATGGCTAATCTCGTTTCATCTATCACTCCACCCACTTTGCCCCAACAGTATTATTTGAAGCAAATTTCAGATATGTCATTTCCTTTAAATACTATATCAATAGCATATATTTCTAAAAGATAAGAACTTAAAGGCCTTTGTGTGTGTGTGGCTTGATAGCTCATTTCTTTCAAAATATTTTTTAAAGCGGTGTCAGATTCACAGAAAAATTGAGTAGGAAGTACACTGTTCCCATACACCCCTTGCACATACAACCCCACCCTACCCCCAGCCTCTGGACTATCAACATCGGGCACCAGAGTGGTACATTTGTTACAACTGATGAACCTACATCAACACTTCATTATCACCCAAAGTCCATAGTTTATCTTAGGATTCACTCCTGGTGGCGTACCTTCTACAGGTTTGGACAAATATACAATGACACGTATCTACCATTACAGTATCATACGGAATAATTTCACTGCCCTAAAAAAATCCTGTGCTTCACAATTTACCCTTTTCCCTCCCCGCTAAACACTGACCAACCACAGATCTTTTAACTGTCTCTATAGTTTTGCCCTTAAAGGCTTTTATTTTTAAGGTTAAGAAAAACCAGTGTTGTAGCCCTTATAAATGATTTCATTTCAGTGACAAAGGGAAGGATGACTCACTATAGAAATGTTGTAAGTTTCAGAGAGGGCGGGGTCCTATGGGAAGTGGTGAGTATATGGGAAGTGAGTTCCTGTGAAGCCAGATTCCTCACAGTTCCTGCAGCATTAAGTCAGGGGCTTCATTTTAATTTTCTCCCTTCCCCTTGCTTCAGAACATAATGCAAGTACAGGTCCAGCCACCCACAGCCTGTGGAAGTTATTTCTCAAGCAGCAAAAATTGTGGCATTTTTAATATCGTATGACACCTGCGTGGTTCTTTTTGTATTTTTTTAAACCTGTTTTCTGCCTTTTTTTAGTGTTTATTTCTGTAATTGTTTATAACATAGAAAGTATCCTCCCTAATGTCCTCTGTCCTACAATAAGAACATGGTGAGCAATGTGATGCATGCTTAGATTTTTTAAAAACCGTATTCAGCAATTTGCTTAATCACTTAATAATATATTGAATACCTTTCTATGCCTGACGTATAAATATACCTTAAATATTATAATGGGAGCATGGTAATGACAATTTTGATAATAATTGCTAATATTTATTGAACAAGTATGCTAAGCACTTTGGGTGGATTATCTCATTTAATTTAAATAAAGCCCTAAGTTTATTATAAACTTCATTTAACAGGTAAAGAAACTGAAGATTAGCAAGGCCAGATAATTTGCCAAAGATCATAGCACTAAGAAGTTCTAGAGTGGAGATTTGAATTGAGACAGTTTAGTTAAGAGATCCTACTGCTAGCCATTTCCTTATACTACGAATTGGGTAAACCATAAGTAACTAATGCCCCAATGATAAAGATTTATATTATCTCCAAATTCTCACTGTTATATTGGCATGTGTATTTGTAGATTCAACTGACAACTTGCCTCCAAATAAATACTAATTTAACTCACGCGAACAGCATATGAGAAAGCCTGTTTCTCCACACTCTCAGTAGCAATGGGTATCAATCTTTACTTACCGATAGGTGAAAACTGAAGTTTTAATTTTTGTCTCTGATTATTAGTAAGGTTGATTAACTAGACTTTTTATATATTTATTGCCATTTATATTTCTTCTTCTATATATATACTGTTTGTATTCTTTGTTAATATTTCTGAGTTTGTGTTCCTTTTGACTTTATAAGAATTCTGTGTGTATTAGGGAATATCTGTCATTATTCATCACAAGCCTTTGCCATAGTTTGTTATTTGACTTTGTTCATGGCAGTTTTTGCTACACTTAACTTTATAAGAAAAAGTATCAATCCTATAAGACTTTATGGATATTGCTAGGATTTCTACAATTAGAAACGTGGGGCTCCTACGCCTACACTGTAGGATAGAGCTAGAAGAGTAGCTTAACCAAAGAACTGGCAAGTTAAGTGGAAAACTTGAAAACATTTATTAATCACAGGCCATATGTGTTTCAACAACATGCAGAGTTCCATCCAGCACCTGCCCAAGCTTTGTGATTCCCTCGAGTTAGAGGTTTAAACATTACTCTAATGCCAAAAGCAGCCGTCATTTCCCTGAACAGTTGACCTAACTGGTTAGAGATAATATTTAACATTTATGGGGCTGTTGTGTTAGGCTTGAGCCTAGTGTTTAACAAATCATTAAGATCTGTGCCTAAGATTTCTGGCTTTATTCTCATGCAAAAAGCTAGCATGTTCCTCTGGAGGTCACAAGATTTTAAGTTCCTTTTCTCCATACTTTACTTTGACATAGCTGGGAAAACAAATTCATTGCTATCAACAGTACAATAACACTGTCAAAGGCTGACTGGCCCTGTGGATCTGACTTAGTTTAAATTTAGATCACCACTTTCACTTATTTTTTTCTCCTCAAGGTCCGTTAAGTAGTTTATAGATTTGTTTTCTGTTTAATTTTATAGATTTCTTACACTCAAGAAGTGACCCACCACCATCTAAAAAATGAAGCCAGTTCTGCCACTCTATGATTTGCTAACCATTTAATAAAGTTCTTCACATTTAATGCTTTGAATTCTGAAAAGATATTATATTAATAGATGACTTTCATTATAAAGACCAGACACATTTTAATATTGTAAACTCAGCAGCTGAAGGTAGCAGATTTATACAAATGGTCTTCAGCAATTGCTTTTATAGAGAGAATCATTATTAATTTTTCAATGATTACTGCTTTAAGGCTTCTTTTTTAGTTAAATGACTGATTATATTCTATTCTAGATCAAAAAGGCTATTGACAATTTATTTCCTTAAGCACTAGAAAATGTGGGTCCGAATAAAGTAATATGAAAAAATACTGAGTATTCAATATATAAATCTAAACATTTTTCTCTAATGTCACTTTCCCTTTATTTCTTCTTTCCTTTTTTTTTAAATTTTGTTTTGAGATAGGGTCAACATATTGCTCAGAATGGTCTTAAACTCCTGGACTCAAGCAATCCTCCCACCTCAGCCTCCCAAGTAGCTGGGACTACAAGTACACACCATCAGGCCTAGCTTTCCCTTTATTTCTTTATTCAAATACAACTGTTCTCAAACGACGGTCCCTGGATCAGAATCACTGGCAAGACCCGGGAACTGGTCAGAAATGCAAATTCTCTGGCCCCATCCCAGACCTACAAGATCAGGAACTCTGGGATTGGGGCCAGAGAATTTGTTTTAACAACCCCTCCAGGGACACTAAGGCACGCTAAGGTTCGAAAATCACGGTGTAATATAAATTCTATAACACTTACTTAACAATATAAACTAGTTTTAGGCTTACTTCAGAAAAATTTACTATTTTATACCTTACAAAAGCAAAAAAGACTCAATTAATCCACATAAAAGATATAAATCTATACCAAATCAAAAACATGAATTCTCACTATTCTGAAGTTTATATTTGCAACTTTCTCTGGTTTTAGTGTATTCTTGTAATGTCAGAAATGAAATGGAGGCTACCTCTGGCAAAGGATTATAAAAGTCCATGTCAAAATTTTTGAAACAGAAAAATAAAACACTACAAATTATTTAATAGGTATAGTGAAAGTAAATCAAAGGATTATGATAGATCACAAACTATAGAAAAATACCCAATGTTCTTGTTAGAGCTACTTAAATATCCAATCTATATGATATAGTTAGGAAACAAAGAATTTCAGTTATTTCACAACTTATAAACTTTGCCTTTTTTCAGAATCATTAGTCTACCTTCTAGTATCCAGTCCCTATAGACAGCCGTCCCCAACATTTTTGGCACCAGGGACTGGTTTCATGGAAGACAATTTTTCCATGGACTGGGGTAGGGGTGTGTGGGTTGGGGGAGGGATGGTTTCAGGATGATTCAATTGCATTACATTTGTTGTGCACTTTACTTCTATTATTACGACGTTGTAATATATAATAAAATAATTATACAACTTGCCATAATGCAGAATCAGTGGGAACCCTGAGCTAGTTTTCCTGAAACTAGATGGTCCCAGCTGGGGGTGATGGGAGACAGTGAGTGATCTGACAGGAGGCAAAGCTGAGGCGGCAATGAGAGTGATGGGGAGCAGCTGTAAATACAGCTGAAGCTTCACTTGCTTGCCCGCCACTCACTTCCTGCTGTGGGGCCCAGTTCCTAACAGGCCATGGACTAGTACCCGTCCACGGCCTGGGGGTTCGGGACTGCAGTCCACAGATACAGCCAACCAACAGCAAAAACAAACATGAAGTCTATACCAGCCTCTAGTTAGAGGTAGAGGGTAAATGAATGGAAACCAGTAAAATCTTGAACTGAATGACATCTCTACAGAAGCAGAACACATGTTCCTGAGGAAAAATATAACAAAATGGATTCTCCATTTGACTCTTGTGACATGTCAAGCTGTCATTTGACAGTTGTTCTACATAAAAACTATAGCTCTGCTCCACATGGCGAAAGCAGTGCAGACGTAGCGTGGTGGCAAGAGCAGTGGCATAAGGTGACTAAGGAAGTGCCCAGGGAACAGGGGGCCCAGAGACACTCGCATGGAAGCTGGTGTCCTTCAGCAAGTGATATCATTCACTTCAGACTTTAATTCGCAGATGTAAAACCTAAAATTTCTCTTGCTAACATGAGGAAAAAACCCAAAACTCCTTTGTTCTTTTGCTGGGAGATTTGTATTGAGCTGGTTTAGAGATACATGGTAACCAATAAACTCTAAAGGCAGCTCAGAAACATGAACAAAGTACTGCCTTCAGGGAATTTACAACCTAGATGGAATCAATGAGCATCAAAAGGTAGGAAATTCCAAAAAGTGAAAAGGTGAGACCAATGCAACCACATCTCTCATCTGGCATTGGCAGAAATTAAGATGTTTTATGCAGATTAGTTTTCCAGATAATCAAACTTGGGTAAGTATAAAATTAATAATTTTTAATGAAAAATTTCCACAAAACATTGTAAACATTTCAGGCTTTTAAAGAGGAGACTAACAAGACATACTGAAGCTTTCACTGATGAAGAAGGTATAACACAAACTTCAATTGCCAGTGAGGGTGCTCTCAAAGGCCCCATGCGATCAGCCTTCTTTGATTTCTTTTATATCAGCTGTTCTAACTCCCCTACTATTTTAGTCAGTCATCATGGAAAACCTTAAATGCTTGCCTGCTTTCCATAGATTCCCTAGGTAGCATACCGCACTTGTGTGACTTTTCCTCATATTTAAAAAATACTTCACTTTTTCAAAATAGTTTTTGTTAAAATTATAAGACAACTGTATTATGAAACATTTAGAAAATAAAAGGGGAAAATCACCAATATCACCCATATTTTTCTTCTCTTATTTTTCTGGTATAGATGTAAGACAAAGATGGAGAGCTGAACATTGGCTCACTACACAGCAGTTGCTAGTACAGTAGTTTATCTCAGTCTACATAAGCTATGGAAAGCTTTCTTCATATTCAGTGCTGCCAATCTATACTGCATATTTTTCTTAAACTATTTTTAATTGGAAAAACACAAATTTAATTTTTAAAAGGAAAGAATAATTCACTTACTTAAAATATTTAAACTATACACCATAAACAAACTAGAGCTACAGACTGGGAGAAAATATTTGAAAAGCATATAGCCAGCCCCCTAAAATATATACTATATTTGTATAAAATCAGTAAGAAAAAGACAAACAACCAATAGAAAAATGGGCAAAGAACACGAACAGGCAATTCATAAAAAATACAAATGGCCAATAAGGGTAGGAAAAAAAGTTCAATCTTATTAGCAATTAGGGAAATACAATTAAAATAATAGGAGATACATTTTAAGCCCATCAGATTGACACATAGTAAGTCGGATAACACCAAGAACTGGCAAGGATATTAAAGAATAGACACTGCAATGCACTGGTTTTTTGGGGGTTTTTTTTGTTGTTTGTTTTTTTTGACATGGAATCTTGCTCTGTTGCCCGGGCTAGAGTACCATGGCGTCAGCCTAGCTTACAGCAACCTCAAACTCCTGGGCTCAAGTGATCCTCCTGCCTCAGCCTCCTGAAGAGCTGACACTCCAGGAGCACAACACCACGCCCAGCTAATTTTTTCTATTTTTTAGTAGAGACAGGGTCAGGCTGGTCTTGATCTCCAGACCTCAAACGATCCTCCCACCTCGGCCTCCTGAGCGTGCTAGGATTACAGGCATAAGCCACTTCACCCAGTATGCAATACACTCTTGATGTATAACCACTTTGGCAAGCATTGTGGCAGTCTCTAATATAGTTTAAGATCCATATACCCAATCGCAGCAACTATCTTTGAGAAACTCACATAACTGCGCTAGGATTAAGGAATCAGAATGTCATTACAGCACTATTGGTTATTTTGGAAAACTGGAAATTACCAAGAATTTGTGAACAGAATATATAATTTTTATATATTCACAAAATAAAAAAATGAATGCACTAGAACTACATGCATCTATAGATACATAAATTCCAAAAACATGGGGCTGTCTCTTCTGCAATATATACTTATATAAATTTCAAAAATGTTGGAACTATCTTCTATAACTTAGACATACACACACTTTTTTAATATAAAGTTTAAAAACATGTGAAGTACTATTATATAACCTCATATATTATTTATATACAAAAATATTTATAGTAAGCATGATAACCACCAGGATAGTAACTATCCTGGGAAAAGAGGAACAGGAATGGGGGATGGGCACTTCAATTTTAACTGCAATTTTTTTGTTGTCATGTAATTAGTCTCTCTTTTCAAATTAAATGCAAAATTTTGTTTAATTAGGATTTCATTTAGTGTAGCATCAATAAATAAAAATAGAAAAAGCTTACTGAAAATAATCTTCAAAAACAAGGTATACAGAGCAAATAAGACAAGATATTAAAGTTTAATAAAGTTGGGTGGTAGGTACATTGGTGCTTATATTATTTGCCATATTTTTCTGTATACGCTTGAAACATTACACAACAAAAATTTGAGAAATAAATATTTAGTTTAAGAAAACAAACACTATTTTTAGTTCTCTGACTACTCTCATCAAACTTCAAATCCGTTTTCTGTGAATGAGATTACATGTAGCAGCCTACGAAATGAAAACCTATTCTCCAGGTGATATACAGGAAGCCATCACTGTTTCTGCTGAGAGTTGAAGAAATGAAGCTAAGGTCAACCTTTGACCTCTGGAATAAGAGAAACACTTTAGATATTATCTTCTACTGGAATATTAACAATATACAACTGTAAAGATACCTGAAGTTACACAAGAAAGTCAACTAATTGAATAAGACTCAAATCCAAAATGATTTCAATTTCATTGTACTTCTGGTAGGGTAACCAACTCAATCCCATTTGCTCAGAACTGTCCCAGTTCTAGAACAGTCCTGTGTTTCAGAACCTCTAGTATCAGGCAAACCAGAACAGCTGGCCACTCCAACTTCTAGTCACATCAAAACTTTGGAGTTGGGAAGAGAATTTTGAGATTATCTAGTAAATAACCTCTTTTTACAGACAGGAAGAGTGAGAATCCTAAATCTTCAATGTGTAAAGGGAACTTCCAGGCCATTCAGTGCCATATTCCAACTGCCCATTCCATAGACTAATCCTCTGCAGATCTGGCTAATGATCTTCCAGCCTTCTGTGACTGCTTTTAGTGATAAGTACACACTAGTCTGTAAGGCAGCACGTGGTCTTTCAGACATACTATAATTGTGAGAAAATTGTTTTTACTGATCCAGAACCTGTTTCCTGGTAACTTTCATCACTGATCCTAGCTCCGCCCTCTGGTCCCAACAGAGTAAAGTCCAACTCCTCCACGCCCTAGTGCCACCTGCACAGCTTATAGTTGGCCTTGTGTTTTCCCCATTCTGGCTCCACTTCTAAAAATCCTACTGATTCTCCAGTCATCTCACAGGACATCTGTGAAGTCTGCACCCAATATGTAATGATCAGCTAACAGGGTTGTAGACACATTTGATGTCTGTGTGTGTAGCTGCTGAATAATCTTTTTGTCCCATGGCACAGATTATACTCCTTCCTGATTCCCTCCTTGGAACTCTTAGAACCTCTACATTGTGCAATCATCCTGTCAATGAACATTTACTGAGCACTGTCAGGAACTGTGCTAGGTATTGAAAAAAATAAAATGTACTCAGCCTGTAGAAGAGAAAGAGCAAGACAAATGAAAGAATAAACAATGCGAACTATGAGGTGCTATACACTTCAGGAAGCTGGAGAAGGCTTCATTGAGGGGGTGATACCTGAGCCACACAGGAACTATATCAACACTCATGTCTTTTGTTTTTCTATTTTCCTTTTATTTTTTAATTGTTTATTTTATCTTTTCATTATCTTCTCTTTGTGTCTATCCGAGATGGAACACTCACGTCTTAAATAGCCTTGTGTCCCCCAGTACTCAGTTGAAGTTGAACAAATATATAAATTAGGTAGAGAAAGCCTACTCAGCCCCCTGAGCATCTCTTGGAGGCGAGGGAGGATGACAACTGAATCCAGTCTGGCAAGGGCAGTTTTAGAGGCTGACACGGTACCTGGCTACGTACAGTATTGCTCAGGTGGTTATCCTCGGACATCTGTGCATTCTGGAAGTAGGACAAGGGTGCAGGTAATTCTGTCATTGGAGCAACCGTATAGAAATATTTTTTCACAGAAAACAAAGCCTCTTGGGGTTCTGAAAAGGGAAAAAGAAAACAGAACTTTGTACATTATCATACTTTTATTTTTAAATATTTTCATAAATTACACTCAGCAGAAACAAACCTTTCTTTCATGTGTTCTCCTCCAGGCCAAGCTGTCTAAGGACCTCAAGGGCTGCTGTCACTTGTAGGCTCCTGAATTAGGTCTGAAATAGGATTTTACCAGGTCATTCATTGTTGGTTAAACCTTAGCAAATTCATCCATACCAATCAAGTTCTTAAAAGACCAATTCGTAAACCAGAAATATATGAATCTGCCATGACCTTCAACTAAATGACAAAGTTATTGTCAGCTCACAGTAACTCTTTAGCAATGAGTAGATCCACTTGAGACACCAAATATTTTCAATCACAAAGATACTTAACGATTTCAGATGTAGAGCAAAGACAGCTGAATGATCTTAAGGAATGTTCTTAACATTCCTGTTTCTATGCTGACCAGTCTAACCTGATTTTCGTATCTCCATGAAAGTATTTTGTTTAGTGCTTTTAATTTTGTAAAATTCTTTCTACCATCTCATCTTACCCTTATCACAATACCTCAAAGCAAGGCGAACAGGTAACATACCTATTTTACAAAAGCAGAAGGGGACCCAGAGAAGTTCAGTGACTTGCTTAAGACCACACAATTAAGGCAGACGAGGACAAGAATCACAGATTCTTGACTCCCAACTCCCAGCTTCAGGTCTCTCCTCTGCGTCCTGGCATTGCCATTTTTTTTTTTTCTTTTTTTTACAGACATGGTTCTATGGCTATATCTCTCAGAGTTCACCTCCTGGGGGGCCACATTCCCATTTGCCTATCTTAATTTCCATCAACCAATTCTTTTTATTTTTTTTGGAGACAAGGTCTCATGCTGCCCAAGCTGGAGTATAGTGGCATGATCATAGCTCACTACAGCCTCAAACTCCTGGGCTCAGCAATCCTCTTGCCTTAGCCTCCTGCATAGCTAGAACTACAGGCATGTGCCACCATGCTCAGCTAATTTTTTTTGGAGACAGGGTCTCACTATGTTGTCCAGTCTGGTCTCAAATTCTTAGCTTCATGTGATCCTCACGCCTCAGCCTCCCAAAGTGCTGGGATTACAGGCATAAACCGCCACATCCAGCCTCCATCAGCCAATTCTTGATGATTCCAACTTTTCCTTTTCACAGAGTCTTCAGAAACATAGAAGGGAAAAATCTGTGTACATACCCAAGCAGTATTCTAATTAATATATAGTATCTAAAACATTATTTTATACATGTTTACATAAAAAAGCATTTTGTCAATGTCCTATTTCATTTCCACTTTTAACACTTCAGGATCCTCTATCCTCTAAATATTCCATTTTTTTCTTCTAATGACTTTTCATCAAAAATGCATAAAGCAATTTTTTCCTCTAGTAAAGGTACCAAGTTCACATTAACCCTTAACTACCTACACTGGGATCATTCAAATCATGACAAATTTTTAACCAAGGTAGGCTTTCCATGCTATCCTACACCCTTTTATATACCATGTCCATCATTCTCCTCTCCTCACTGTCAGCCCATAGTCAGCTGGCATGGGATCAGGGAATTGCAAATCAATATGAACTAAAGACGTAATGTAAATTCATTAAAAAAAAAAATAAAGTGAAATAAGAATACAAATAGAAGGCCAGGCGCGGTGGCTCACACCCATAATCCTAGCACTCTGGGAGGCCGAGATGGGAGGATTGCTTCAGCTCAGGATTTCAAGACCAGACTGAGCAAGAGTGAGACCCCGTCTCTACCAAAAATAGAAAGAAATTGGCCAAACAACTAAAAATAGAAAAAAAATTAGCCGGGCATGGTGGCGCGTGCTTATAGTCCCAGCCACCTGGGAGGCTGAGGCAGGAGGATTGCCTGAGCCCAGGAGTTTGAGGTTGCTGTGAGCTAGGCTGACGCCATGGCACTCTAGCCCGGGCAACAGAGTGAGACTCTGTCTTAAAAAAAAAAAAAAAAAGAATACAAATAGAGACAATGGTTACTCTTTGCAGGGCTTACTCACTGAAAGAAGGGACATGGAAAGCTTCTGGGGTTATCAGCAATATTCTGTTTCTTAATCTGAGTGCTAGTTACAATGGGGATTCAGTTTGTGAAAATTTACTGTGCTGTAGTCTTATGATCTGTGCACGTTACCATATTATACTTCAATTTAAAAATTCAAATAAACTTCTGTAGGAACAAATCTATATTTAGGATTATTCATACCTTTGGTCCTGTCTTTTAATATGGATAAAATTCAGATTTGGCAATACAGATAGTCCCTGACAGCAGTTTGACTTAGGATTTTTCTGGATTTACTATGATGCAAAAGCAATATGCACTCAGTAGAAACTGTACTTTGATTACCCAAATACACATTCTGTTTTCCACTTTCAGTATTCAATAAATTACATGTGATATTCAACATTTATTATACAGTAAGCTTTGTGCTAGATGATTTTGCTCAACTGTAGACTAATGTAAGTGTTCTGAGCGTGTTTAAGGTAGGCTAGGCCAAGCTATGATGTTCGGTAGGTTAGGTGTATTAAATGCATTTTCAACTTACTTACAATGGGTTTACTGGGATGCGACCACATCATAAGAGTATGTACATTAGCATACCCAAAAGACAGTGGACTCCAACAGAATAGCTTTATTTTTGAAGTACAACAAGTATTCAAAGTAAATGTTTTGACCTAAGCTTCTAGATTTTTAAAAGCTGACTAGTTGAAATTTTAATAGTGTAGCATTACTGATGAGTAAACAGAGTACATATTGAGCCCTTCCTTTCCACAAAAACATTTAGTACAGCACCTATGTTAGCTAACCCAGAAATGCCACAAGATGTCAAATAGAAAAAGTTCTTATCAGTTCCTCTACTGGCTGCTCTGAAAACCAACCCTATCATTTAAAGTACACTCTAGTATAGAAAAACCCTTAGAAATCTTATTAATATTCTCATATGATCCCTC
This sequence comes from Indri indri, assembly GCA_004363605.1. Lineage (NCBI taxonomy): Eukaryota > Metazoa > Chordata > Mammalia > Primates > Indriidae > Indri > Indri indri. Next base: position 25,420 of record RJWJ010005457.1, read on the forward strand.
GGAAACAAGTAAACAAGATGGTATTAGCCAAATGAAACAAGGCAAAAGGCAAGAAAGGGCAATGCAGGCAAAAATAAATAGGAGGTAAGTAAATAAAGTGTATTACATTTACAGGTAAAATATGAGAATTATCCATGCATGAAATAAGATCAGCATAATCTTACACTATAAATTTAGCAAAAATAAAATAATACTAAATAATAAGAAAAGTGATTATCCATTCACTAAGTAAGAGAGACACTGTCGACTTACATGTAAAACTCAGAGACAGAAACTTAGGGGATTTAATAATTTATTATGTTCACTTTACCCACTTTACAGATGAAAAGATGTGGCACACAAAAGTTAACTAACTTAGCTAAGGTCACATCTGGCAAGCACAGAGTTGGAATTCACATATTACACTATATTACCTCTGTATAAAACTCTATCCTTGCTCTCTAGCAGTTTATAGCAATGAGGATTAAGGTACATTGAGCTGATTTTTATTACTAGTAAAACTATTGCTGAGATCTTAAACTTCAATAACTGGTCTTGCTGTAAATTGAAAACTGAAGTGCCAAAAGCATTCCCAATATACACTCCTAGCATGTATGTATGTACATATTTATTTTTAAAGTATAAACTATAATGAGAATCTGGTCATTTTAATTTAAGCAGTTTCCATTTTTACCCTTATGCTCATAGGATCTGTTCAGCTATGACATGAAACCATACAAGCTGATTACTACATTGGAGCTTTCTCAGACAAGTCCTGTAAGAATCATCAATAATATAGTGGTCATTTTAGCATATCCCAATCCTATCTTCGAAGTTCTTTTCACATCCATTATTCCATTAGATTCTTTAAAAAAAACAACAAACAAAAAACCCTCATGAGGAAAGGAATCTGTGTTAACAAGTAAAAAACCTCAGGAAAGCTGCAGGAATGTGCCTATGCAGTTATGGTTCTGGAATGCTGTTTCCAGAACTCAGGTCTTCTGATGCCCAGCCCAGGTCTTTTCCAGTTCGCCCAGAGAAATCTCATGCCTCCCTTGATGCTCTGAAGATCACAGTGCTACAGGGTGAGCCTCCCTAGAAGAGCTGCTCTTTACATGGAGCTCGGTAGGAAGCAGAAGCAGGCAACAGGGCTAGGTCTCAGTTAGGCCTGGTGAACAAACAAACGCTGTTGGTACAAAGAAAGGGGCAGGCAAAGCTCAATTTGATTTTGGTCCAGTAACAGCTGAAAACAATCGATGATTGCATGGAGAAGGTCAATGACCCCACTGTTCAAGCAGCGTGGCAAAAGACACTAGTAGACTTTACAACATTCTTAGCTGAGCCCTGTGAACACAAAAAGATAGTTACTCCAAAGTAAGGCTCTTTCATGTGACCTGGATTGCAGAGGGAGTGGGAGTAGGGACAGAATTGACTTTGGTGTTTCTGCTCTCTGGCAACCTGCTGAAGAATGACAGAACACAACACATGAATTTGCTGCTGTCATTTCCTTCTCTCAAGACACCTGCTCAATCAGACAAAAGGAAAAGGAAATCCTTCTCTGATGGGCAATTAGAATTTTTTTCTATTACATACAAACAGACTGAAAAAGCCCCAGGAGAACTACACATAATCTCCAAGCTTAGATGTGCTGAACAGAAAAGTCTGTCTAACCAGAAAATCATCTACCCATTGGCACTTCAAAAAGTTATCACAGAGGCCGGGCACGGTGGCTCACGCCTGTAATCCTAGCACTCTAGGAGGCCGAGGCGGGCGGATCGTTCTGAGCTCAGGAGTTCGAGACCAGCCTGAGCAACAGCGAGACCCCGTCTCTACCAAAAATACAAAGAAATTAACTGGACAGCTAAAAATATATAGAAAAAATTAGCCGGGCATGGTGGCACATGCCTGTAGTCCCACCTACTCGGGAGGCTGAGCCCAGGAGTCTGAGGTTGCTGTGAGCTAGGCTGACGCCGCGGCACTCACCCCAGGCAAGAGAGTGAGACTCTGTCTCAAAAAAAAAAAAAAAAAAAAAAAAGTATCACAGGAGCAATGCTTAGAATTTCAAGTTTATTAAAAATCCCGTTCAAGGGCCAACAGAAAAGCACATTCTTTTCTCTCACTATATCCTAAGGTAACAACTAAACTGCAAACTCCTAGAGAATGTAGTTACTTTATTATTGATATTTTTTTTTCACTCTCAGAGATAATACGTAAACAAAATTTGCACTCTAGAAAAACATCTTCATAAGACTTAATCATGATCTCTAGCACAGAGGGCTTGTGGCTTGCTTTAACATCTCTAAGCCACTTGACTTGTTACTCTTTCACTTATAAAAACGCTAACAGTATTTTTTGCTGCATCTGCACTACAACGTTAAGAAGCTTTGAAGCGCAAAAGAGCTTGTGATTTAATCATTTTCTGCAAAAGTATTTAACCAGCCTTGGTGTTACTTTGACAATTTCTCCCTCAACAGGCAGCCCAAGTTCTGATTGTATGGATGGGCTAGAAAAGCCTCTACTTGAGTTATTAAATGTTCACATCCAACAGTGAATGCAACCAAACTCTAATCTACATTCTTCAATTGAAACTAAAAAAATAATTTAAAATTAATTTAAAACTTTAGGAATACATCCTGAAAACACTCCTCTCATTTTTAAGAGACTAGGACAAAATCATTTCCCTAACCCTTTGTGAAAGCAGTAGACACTAAAAAGAGCAAGGTTAGTGATACATTCTATTTGATTTTTTTTCTCCTCCTTCCATCCCACTCCACCTCTGTGAACCATCTGTGGTAGATTAAATTATTATTCAGCAAATATTCACTCCCTCCCCCAGCCTCCCCAAGGGAGAAATGTATTTCTCTACAGTGATGTTGGGCTTGGCTTTGTGACTTGCTTTAGCCTCAGAGTGGGTGCAGTCCACTCACCCCCAAGTCTTTTGACATGATCATATGACTTGCTTTGATAAACTTCATCGCAACAGATGTGGCAGAACAGGACATTTGAACTATGCTTGTGCAACTGGCCTTGTCTTCTTGCACTTCTGCTGAGAAGAGCTTACCTTGAGTAGCCACTACTCCAGAATAAGACGTGCAGATAAGAATTGTCCCCTCTGATCTACACCTTGATGCAAAACCTTGCATGAGAATAAATGTTCTAAGACTCTAAGTTTGGGTAAGGTCTGTAGAGTTACTATAGCAACTTGTTTTTAAAGAATGGTTATGTTGGCTCAGAAGATGCAATAAAAATGAACAAAGACTTATAATTACAAGTCCAGAATCCCTTATCTGAAACCATTAGGACTAAATGAGTTTAGAATTGAGTATTTTTTGGATTTTGTAGAGGTAATATGATGCAAATACCTTATGTCGTATAATGCCCCCACAGGATCTTAGCTAGAACCACAAAATCAAACACATTATTCAGGCTATAGTGAAAAATATGAATTGTTTTCAATTACATTAAAAAAGACTACAACTAGGTACAGGTCAGATTTTGCTGTCTAATTAGTTATGAAAAAACTTTTGGTTTTCATGAGTTTTTGGATTTCAGGATTGTGTATATGGGACTACAGTCAACCTCTGTATAATTATCAAAAAAAATCTTTCCCACTGTCTCAGCTTCTCTGTGGAAATGGACAGAATACAACTAATTTTTAATGAAAAATGATTACTTACATCTAATTAATTTATAAATCACTGGTTATATTTGGCATTGCCTGCATTCTTTCTTTTGCTTTGAATCAACTTTAACAAGGAACTGTGCAAAGGCATTGTGAAAAGGAAACATTAATACCCCTTGATCAACAAACACTTACTGGGTTTCTTCTACATAACCAGACACTGTGATGGGTACTAGGGATACTATTAAATCAGATATTGCTTCTGTTTTTAAGGAGCTTACTATCTACGGGGGAAGACAAACAAATTTTTATATTGATTAAATATTGAAATAAAACTCTCAAGTATATTGGGTTAAAATAAATATATTATTAAATTAATATATTCGAATTCATTTCACCTGTTTCTTTTCGCCTTTAAAAAATGTTTATTACTTGTATTGGGGCTAAAAGAAGAAAAAGAAGAAAAATTCAGACACTTGTGTTTGAGCTGAAAAAAGAAAAAAATGTTTATTAAAAAATCTGAAATTAACATTTATGTACAGTATTATTTGTACTGGAGAGTGCTGCTCTAAATCTTCAGTTCTTTCTGCTACACCAGGTCTAATATTCAAAATCCCTGACAATCTTTTCCTTCCTGAAGCTTCCTCCCTTCCTCAGCTTTTGTGACATGCACTATGGTGGTTCTTCTCCCACCACACTCATTCTCCTCAGCTGGCTCCTCTCCTTTCTTCCACCCCCTCATTATAAGTGCTCCTAAGTAGTGTCTGTTCTTTTCACTTAGACATCTCCTCCATTGCTCCAACATCAACTGGTAAATCTATTTAAGTGACAAAATTTACAGCTCCAGTCCTGCCCATAGGACATTTTCAACTGCTGATACTTCAAAAGTAATACTCTCAAACCACTTCCTTGTCTTCCTCTCTGGTTCTCTCCTCCTAATTTCCTTATTTCTGAGAACGTCCCTCCCATTCTCTAAACCTAAAACCTCCTAGTCAACTTTACACTTTATTCCTTGCTCCTCAACTGGTTGCCATGTCCTGTTTATGTTTCTTTTTTCTAAACCTCTGCCACCATCGCGGACCGAACTCTCTCATTATATCTCACCTGAATTATGCAAAAGTCACCTCAATTCTCTCACCATCCCGGCCTCTACTACCAGATTAATGTGCCCAAAGCACAGCTCTGACCATAACAGTGCCACACATTTGAAAAGAATCTAAGAGGTAAGAAAAAGCAAACACATGTAAAGCACTGGACATGCACGCCTCGTGACAGACCCCGTTTTCCGCCTCGACCGTAAGACATGAGGAACTCAGCCCTGAGTGCCAATCGCTTCTGCACAAGGACACACTTCGGGCGTGAGGCACAAAGTTTGACCGGTTGCTCAAGCCGACCCAGCCCAAGGAGCTTCCTCTTTCTCCTGCTCCACTCAAGACGTTCAATCCCGGCCCAAGGCACCTGCGCCTGGGGAAGTCTTCGGGAAAAAAGCATTTCCGTACCAAAGCTCGAAGGGAATCTCTCTTCAACCTTACCGCGCGACGCGCCCGGAGCCCGAGAAGCAGGCCGCCCCTCCTGGTTTCCCATGCGGGGTCCCTCCGTCCCAAACCGGCCGCGCCCCGCCCCTCACCCTCGAGGACACCGGCTCCGCGGCCCGGGCAGCGACAAAGGGCCGGGGGCTGCCCGCGGTATCCCGTGTCCGCGGTGCTTTACTTTCTCCCCGGACTCCCCATCACGCACGTACTCTTTTCCCGTCGCCGCAGCCGCTACTCGCTCGCAAACCAGGTTACTTCCAGACCAGCCGCTGTTTTGTTTCCGATGTGAAATCGCTGCCCCCGGAGCTGCCCGTCCTAGGCCACGCCCGAAAGCCCTCACCAGTGTCGTCATTTCCGGCTCTGGAGCCGTTGGCGGCCGGGCCACCGGGGGCGGAGCTTCCGGCAGTGAGCTAGGATTGCGGGGGAAATCCGGCGCTCCAGCTGGCCTCTTCCACCTGGAGGAATGCGCCTACACTGCAGGCGTGGGTTGTCAGGGATCCGAGACTGCTCTTGAGCTGAGGAACTGGTCCCCGTGCGTTTCTCCGGCCTACGAGCAATAGATCTTAATCTAACTTCTTTCATTTCTCTGTAGTACTTGTAGTATTTGTATAGTTTCTCAAAATGCGAACTAGGGGCGTCACAATCAAGAGGATGCTAATTAAAATTGTACATACCCGTGCCCCTCCCTCCCAATCAATCAAAATTTCTGCTGTGTGGGGAGAACCAGAGAAACTTCACTTTAAACAAACATCCTCCAAGATTCTTGGGCTCCAAGCTTGAGAACCAGTCTTCCTAGATGTAAGCTAGATGAGAGCAGAAAATATGTCTTATTTTTGTTATCCCCAAGCCTAACATCTGGTTCATAGTTGGTTGCTCGGTCATTTGTTTTGCATCCGCCAGCTTTTCGTCCAGTTTCCGTTAAGACAGTAACCCATTACGCAGCATAGCACTCTTCCGCTCATCTGAAAGTTAAATGTAAACAATGAATACTACCTTATAAAACTACAGGTTTACAATGGAGAAATTCAAACTTACAGGTAATCAGAAAAGTAAAAATGAAATTAATGATAGATGGTATCTGGCCAAGTTACATTTTTCTAAAGTTTCTTTTAAATTCCTCCCCAAGATATCTCCTCACATCCCTACTGCATCAATCCCCAATCCCTCCTCCCAATCCTGATCCAAAGTATCAAACCAACTTTAATAGTTTTTTCACAAAGTAACTTTATATTTAAGAAGTAATCTTTTCCATTAACAGAGGAATCCTCCTTAGTATAGTGGTGAAAAGAAATAAAAAAGATTAAAAAAATGGGAAAAGATAAGTTGGGGAGGGGAGAAAGGCTGAACAAAAAATATTTTAAAAATTCCTCTCCTACCCGCCCCTTTAATTTAACAAGGGTAGAGATTTTTGCTCCTTTATATATTACAAGTGCTGAGAACAGTGCCCACCTAGCACATAGAACAATTCAATACATTTGTTGAACGAGCATAGAGGCTAAAACCCATCTATTTATCAACTAGCTCAATCTTTGCAGTCTGCTAATATGGGTAGAATGTCTTAAGATGCTGGTAAACTATTCTTAGAAACAATCTCAACAAAACTTTTGTGCAAAGATATTCATGTAGTATTTTATAGCCTAAATTGGAAGGCTAAATATGTTCTACAATAAATTATGCTTCACCCACTTCACAAAATATCACAAATTGTTCATGAAAATTATTTGTAACAGAAATTTTTATTGTTAAATGAAAAAAAGACAGTGTCGTATTTACACTTACTGTCCAAAAAAAAAAAAAAATTCCTGCAAACAGGAAAACAAAAAAAGACAAAAAAGCAAACAATGACTTTGAATAACTAGACTCCAGATAAATTTTCCTTCAGTTTTCTGCATTGCTTCATTTTTTTAATGAATATGAACACCCAGGTACCCCAATGAAGAGCCAGCAAGAGACAATGGGAAAGACAGTCTAGAGAGGAACAAGGCAAAAGTGATATATGCTAGACATCAAGGAAAAGTCCCATGCAGACAGCAAACGTCCATAGTGCTAAGAGATAAACCAGAGTGTAGTCTCTTACAAAGACTGTTTAGGTTGTCACCAGTTGACAGTGGCACGATGAGGTACAAACTAGAATAGGTTGAGTGAGACTCAAGAAATTTGGAGGGCACATATACTATGACATACTCTTTCTGGAATTTTGGTAGGGTAGTTGAAAGGAGGATCCCAAGATTTTTGTGTTGTTCTTCAAAACATGTTCCAGACTGAGGATAGAAAGGAGGTAATGGAAGTATCTGAGTAAGGGTCAATGAACCAAAGAATGTGGTTAGAAAACAGAGCCAGTGGGGTGAGGGAGGTCTTCTGGATAGGATGCATGAAGTATCTATCTTCACTTACAGAAAGCAGAGGTTTAACATGGATGTTGCCATAAACTGGAGAGCTAGAACTGGACGGAATGTGCCTAACAACTTTTTTTGAGTTAAGTTTTTGTTAAGATGGAAGGGTATCTGCGAGGTGAAGGAGAAAATCAGACGACTTTTAGTCATTCTGTGAAAAGTTTTTCCATACCTACTGTGGCACCGAAGGTTCAAAAACAGCAAAAGCTGCTACTAGTAAAAGAATGACCAAATAGCACTGAAGGTTCCCAGAGAGTTTGGAACTTGGGAACTGGAACGGAGAAGTGAATGATAAAATAAATGAAGGCAAAACCCAGTGGTAAATGGTGAAAGAAAAAGCAGAAGGGAAATTCAGAGTGCTGGACTTCTCCCCTTGCAGGAAGGGGTACTTAGGGACCAAAGAGGCTGGGTCAAATCACTAGTAAAGTGAGGACCTGGTCAATCAGAACAGAAAGGCCAGTTCTTCACACTGACTCTAAGGCAATCCAATTCATTCACAGTTCCACATAAAAAGTTTGCCTTCACTTACACACAATGTTACTGCCATGTTCCTTATAGAAGGCAAGCAGAATTGACGTGAGATTAAATACTGTCATCAGGACTCAGTGCTTGACCATATTATTAGTTCCTGAATCTTGTAAGTTCCTGAATTCTTTGCAAGTACCGGTTTCCTAAGATTAGAACCTTCTAAAAATCAAGGCTGCTTTGTCTTATTAATCCTGTATTTCTAGCCTTAAGTTCTATGTCACTTTTTTTTTTTTTTTTTTTTTGAGACAGAGTCTCACTCCGTTGCCCCGGCTAGAGTGCCATGGCATCAGCCTAGCTCACAGCAACCTCAAACTCCTGGGGCTCAAGGAATCCTACTGCCTCAGCCTCCCAAGCAGCTGGGACTACAGGCATGTGCCACCATGCCAGGCTAATTTTTTCCATATATTTTTAGTTGTCCAGCTAATTTCTTTCTATTTTTTTAGTAGACACGGGGTCTCGCTCTTGCTCAGGCTGGTCTCGAACTCCTGAGCTCAAACGACCCGCCCGCCTCGGCCTCCCAGAGTGCTAGGATTACAGGCATGAGCCACTGCGCCTGGCCAGTCACCATTTTATTAATTCTAATTTCCTTCTCAACCAAGAACTTGGACCCCCCTTATTTAGAGACTTTCCTCAATAACATACTCAACAAAATGAAATTTAGTATCTGTAGCAACCCATCAAGTCTCTTCAACTAGGCACTACATTTACCAAAACTGTAACACTGACAGGAAAAAAGTGAACCTTCATAATTCTAGCATTCTATAATGTGAAATGTTCACTAGATTTCGCTTTAAAAAAAAAAAAAGTTTTTTTAGAACTATTCTTAAACTCACACTTAATATTTTTGTTTCAACAAATATTTGCTAAAAATCCATTCTACGCTGGCATTCTATTAACAAGCACCTTTCTCTACCCTTAGGTCTGTATTAGAATCTAGACCAGCACTGTAAAATGTAACTTTTGGCAATCATGATAATGTTCTATAACCTGCAATGTACAATATGGTAGCCACTAGCTAGATACGGCTATCAAGCACTTAAAATTCAAATAGTGCAACATGAAAACTAAATTTTTTATGATAGTCACACATGACTTTTGAACACTTGAAATATGGCTAGTGCGACTGAAGAACTGAGCTTTTAAATTTTATTTCATTTTAATGCATTTAAAACCACTTGTCATTGGTGGTTACTTTTTGATAGTGCAAAGCTAGACCATGAATTACAATCCCATATATAGGGGCCTCTACACAACCATCTGCAGGGAACATTGTAGTGATTACGTTGGGCTGAATAGACTAGGTGATCCCTAAGGTCCCTTCCACAAATCTGATAATTCATACAGTATTTTGTAAATATGTCAACTGGTTTTCCTGAACTCCTTACTAATTACAATCTATTGAAGATGAAAATGAAAGCATTCAAATAAAGACACATTTCAATATTTTACCATAACTACATTATAAAATATCTACCAGCTTATCAAAAAATCATAAATTCATAAGTTCATATATCAAAATTGTAAGTTTGGTCTGTAGTATGGTTATATTCACAACTCCCGGGTTTAATGTTTCCTTGGTTTCTTCTTTACACCTACACTGTTTTCTTTGCCTGCTGGGAATTCCTTCTCACATCCTTTTATCTCCAGTAACATTCACAAATCAATCTCATCATCTTTTGCTCAGCAAAACAATTTGTCAATTTCATATTGCTAACAAAAGGCTGAAATATAAACTGGAGAAATCTGTCACCAATTTGACAAAACATTTTGGCAGTTTCTTGGGTATTCATTGGGGACATTCATAGAATTTATTAGAGTTGGGTAAATAAGCCTCATCTAAACACTGTATCCTTGTATTTCTTAGCATTAAAAATTTTTTTTCAACTTCATATAAAAAGAAAGAATGATACAGTATTTAGTTCAATTTGGCTCTCAAGCCAAAGGTTTTCTCAGTTTTTCCATCAGATCTAGTATTCATGCCTGATTAATACCTGAAAGAGCACTCTGCACAAAATAATCATTATCTTTTACATAGCTTACAGGGAAGGACTATAAGATCCAGAATAATTTTTAAAAAGTTCTCTACAGAGGAAATTTTCTGGGGCTGGCTGGAAATAAAGCCTAGAATATTAAGGTGGTTCTCAACCATCATTCTGGAAGATCACTTTATATTGATCAATATAACAATGTGTTTTTTGGCCTCAAAAACTGCTTTTCTCTTTAAAATCTAACTAAAATGAAAATTAAGTTGCATTTATATAGTCTGTTAGGATAAAATGATACTGAATAGATACCTTGAAGTGCTAATCAAAGTGTAGTGCTTAGGTCAGGTGGCACTGGCATCACTGGGGAGCTAGTCAGAAATGCAAAACCTCAGGCCCCACCCCAGCCTTATTCATTCAGAATCTGTGTTTTAAGAAGATCCCACTGGTGATTCAGAAGTACATTAAAGTTTGAGAAAAACTGCTTTGAACTTACCTTTCTTCCTTGAAAACAGATATACACGTTTAAAACTATTTTATTTTTAGTGTCAAATAAGGAAAAGTCATTTTAGTTTTCTAACTGCCAGATCAAGAATAGTTCTTAAGACTTTCATATTGTTTTTATAACAACTTTGGGCAATATGAATTCATACTGTGTAAGGTTTCCAAACTGAAACTGATTTATGGACTTGAGGTAAAGACAACCCAGAAAGTTCAAGCATTTAATAGAAATTTCTTATCTGTATTTCCCAAGACACTAGAATATGCTGATTTATACACGTTCAATTCTTTATATGCAATTCTGAAAAACAAGAAACTCTGGAAATCCAAAGGTTTTCCATTAATCTTGTCGCAAAACTTAAATTTGAACTGGCATTAAACAATTAATTGAATGGTCTTTACCCCATTTACTGTGATGGTTCCCACTTTGCTGCAGAAATGTTACTATATGAATTAGGGGTCCTGCCACAAACCTCACTGAAGGTGTTATGCAGTTACATGGTACATGCTGCCTATGAATTTCAGATAAGTGATGTCTCCAGTTTCTAAGAGGTGTCCTTTAAGAAATGTATAGTTTAAACAGTGGCAGGAGAGACCAGCAAGGGAAATTAAATTTACCCAAATAAACCCTCGTACTGATCTTGGCTAAATAAAAACAACCTAATATGATGCTTCAGAAGCACTACCTGTGCGGTATGCTAAGAAAAGACAGCGAGGCTTAATATAATAAATTGCTCAAACAAGGTCTTAGGCTGGGGGCGAATCAGAGAAAAGGCTGGCTAATAAATTTGTAAATTTCAAGTGGCATCTTTCTGAAATTTTCCTTTGAGAAACCAGAACTTAAAATTTAACACCAAAAAGAGGTATTTCCATAGATGTATAGATTCATCCAAAATAAGGAAAATAGCTTCTTTGACCCTCAGATACCAACAGTCATAAAAATCAAATCCACAAAAAATTCAGCCCATATTGTCAAGTATTCTAGTATGCACCACACAATTACAACATGATGCCATTTATTTACAAGACTCTGAAAGAAGATGAGTCCCCAAGATCAAATATATACATTTTTAATACTTGAAATATGTACATAATGGAACCAATGTCATGGTTCAATGTTAAGAACAGTGTTTTCAAATGTCCTCTCAAGGTGTTAAAAAAAAAAAAATCTAGTAACTCAAGCTCACAGTTATGCTTTTCTAACAGACCAATCTTTATCTTTCTTTTAAATAAATACTCAGACATGGAAACAGCTACATCTAATTTGTTTTAAAAACTGTTTAAAACTTGTTAACATTTTCAGGTAATTCTGCTCCCTGGTGAAGTTTTGATGTATAATAAAGAAAGCCCCAGGTATGTGGTATGTCTCTAAGCACACCATCAGTATATTTTTACACTTTGATGAGCAGAGGTAAAACAAAGTGTGTAGTATACACACACACTCACGATAAAAGCCCTCTACAGAAAAAAAATGAAAACAAAAAATTAGTGGTTGAGAACTACCTTGAATGATTTACTTTGTCCTTGGAAATAAGATATAAACTTTGTAAATTGCCAAGCTGAATTCCTATTGTGTTTGTCAAACTCTAGTCTATAAACTTGCCTAATGTTATCTTTTGTCTATTTTTAAAAGGGTTTTTCACTTATGCTTTTACAATGAAGATTTTTTTTTTTTTTTTTAAGACAAAGTCTCACTCTGTTGCCCGGGCTAGAGTGCCGTGGCGTCAGCCTAGCTCACAGCAACCTCAAACTCCTGGGCTCAAGCAATCCTTCTGCCTCAGCTTCTCGAGTAGCTGGGACTACAAGCATGCGCCACCATGCCCGGCTAATTTTTTCTATATATTTTTAGTTGTCCGATTAATTTCTTTCTATTTTTAGTAGAGATGGGGTCTCACTCTTGCTCAGGCTGGTTTCGAACTCCTGAGCTCAAACAATCCGCCCACCTCAGCCTCCCAGAGTGCTAGGATTACAGGCGTGAGCCACCGCGCCCGGCCACAATGAAGATTTTTTAATAAAGGGGTACAACAAAATCAAACTATGGACCAATTAGTGCAAAAATGCATTAAATAAAGCTCTCCAGGATTTTAGGATGTTCCTCATTTCTGAACAATGAAATTAGAAGGGAAAATCACTATGATCCACACTCCTTTAAAAGAGAAGCTGAAGAAGCCAGCCATTAATAGGGAAACCCCATCCTGTTAGCAGACTGTTGCTCACCACAGAATACCATGCCTCTGGGAAACCAATAACCTAATCATACCAGAAATGTGGATTGACGCAATATCAATTTTTCCTTTATGATTCTATTCTTTAAATAGGAAATGTCTGAGGGACCCCACATCAAAGCAAACAAGGGAAAAAAAAGACTTTTACACATACATTCACACAAACACATTCATACAGAGATACAATAGGAATGGATTGTCTGCTAATTTTTGCATTCTAATTTTAAATTCCATGACTTTACAAAGGGCTTGCCATTTCTAATCAAAGGGGAGTGAGATGGTGGTAGATATGACTGGTATTCTATCAATTAAAATCGTTCATGTTGGTTCATATACAGTACAGTTCAATATTAAGTGCAATTCTGCAAAGAATTGGGGAGTCATTTTAATATTTACAAGGAAGAAATCAGCAGAACAAGATTATATCAGATAGGCTGTGTACAGTAGCTGTGGCTTATAAAACATACCAGTAATTTGTACCTGGTGAGTATAAAGAGAACCAAGGATTCAGATGACTTTACAACCAAGGGAGTACACAGAGCATCAACAAATTGGAGGACAGAAAAAATTCACATTTTCTACATTAAAAAAAATTACAGATCCCACAAGTGTCTTTGAAGACAAAGAAAAATTCAAAGTCCTTTAAATGGTGGAAAAGAAGAAATCTGAAATGGAACTCTAAATGTAAAGAGTTTTACTTCACAAGACCAATTTTCTTGGCTTCTGTTTCATATATCAATAATCTCCACATTTTGACTATAAAAACTTCTGCTTCTTCATCAAGTACCTAGAAGAGAGAAAAAAATGAAATTATCCTCCTATCTATTAATGAGTTAGGTGCCTCGTGTCCCTACCACCACTCCTGCCCACATCCCACACAAATGTGGCCCTCTACCCCAGGGCTGCTGCAAGGAAAAATGGACTGTCCCACTCCCTTCTAAAGGAGGCAACTATGACTGTGCTCCAGGGTATCACTGCCTTGACAAAATGTGGCTTAATGTTACCAGATCTTCATAGAGGCAGTTTAGGACAGGAATTTAAGGAACCAGATCCCTAGTCAAACTACTTAGGTTCAACCAGATCTTCACAAAGGCAGTTTAGGACAGGAATTTAAGGAACCAGATCCCTAGTCAAACTACTTGGGTTCAAATTCCATTTCTTCCTCTTATTAGCTACATGTCATTGGTTAGTTACTTAACCTTACTGGGCCTCAGTTCCCTTATCTGTAAAAATTGAGGAAATGTGGCCACGTCAAAACACTAGGTACCACTGTGGAATTAAAAGCTATATGTACTGAGTGCCTCGTACACACTAAGTACTCAATTAAGTACCCAAGAAAAGCCAAAAATTTTTATTTTATGAATAATTTCTATCAATTTCTCAATGATGCCAACTAATTAAAGAACTAATTCGAGGCCAGGCGCAGTGGCTCATGCCTGTAATCCTAGCACTCTGGGAGGCTGAGGTGGGAGGATCTCTTGAGCTCAGGAGTTCGAGACCAGCCTGAGCAAGAGCGAGACCCCCGTCTCTACTAAAAATAGAAAGAAATTATCTGGACAACTAAAAATATATATATAGAAAAAATTAGCCGGGCATGGTGGCACATGCCTGTAGTCCCAGCTACTTGGGAGGCTGAGGCAGGAGGATCGCTTGAGCCCAGGAGTTTGAGGTTGCTGTGAGCTAGGCTGATGCCATGGCACTCTAGCCAGAGCAATAGAGCCAGACTCTGTCTCAAAAAAAAAAAGAACTAATTCGACTTCTATGACCCAGATTTTGCTCTAGTTTGAGAATTACATTGCAACAACAATTCATATGAAAGTCATACTTTAGAAATAACATAGATATAGGCACAAAATACAACCAACGTTCATTAATTTATGTAAAATGAAGAAAGGTATAGTTTGAAAGTTAGATTTTTTAGTAAGAGTGAAACACTACTCTTCGATCTCATTTATTCAAGAAATATTCAGAGGGACCATGAGCTTTTACCAGAGCTGTTTGACAACACTAGCTCAAATTTCTTCCCTTTCTGAACAAGAATGAGCCAGAATAATCGAAAACAATTGAGTCTAATTAAACTCAAAATATTTCAACAGATCGAAATGGATGAACACTGACATAAGAAATCTATGACTGCAACTCTGCTGAGGCCAAAATCAAGAACACCAATCTTTTAAGAATTCTATCACTCAGGCCTAAGTATGACATCCTCTCTCTCTGCCCCAAGAAAAAAACAGCTCAAGAAAGTTCAGAATCCAGCTCCAAAGATCGAGACCTATTCACATTTGTCCTTTCCTCTGAAGCAATGAATTTTTCACAAATGTTTTATCAGGAGTTCTAAACAACAGCTGCATCAGGTTGGCTGGGCAGCAGAAAAGGAACATTATTTGGCTTTAGACATCACATAGTGAGTGACTGGACACAAATCAACTTTACTTCAGAACTCCTCCTTTTAGCTAAAAACCCCACCACGCCCCTCCTTCGCATCTTTGCTACAGTTAAAAATTCAATTTCTCCCAGTCATCTATCGTCTCATATCATGCTAAATACTTCCTCTTCCTCCCTGACTCACTCTGCATTGCTACCTTCTCACTCTGCCCTTTGGACTACTACTATTCCATTTTATACTAGCTACCACCAACTAATCAGTTTTCTTACCTAACCTTAAGAGAAACCCTGATCTATCCCCCAGAGCCCCTGACAATCCTGGAGCCTTGTCAGGAAGTCCCTCACTCTCAACGTCTTGGTTTCTAACAAGAGAGGCTGCTGGATCTTCACTGTTTCTACCCTTATCAAACAAACAAAACAAAACCATCTCCATGGAAGATCGTGAAATGTCACCACACTACCATTTTCATTCTAAACAGCAGCTACCTAGCCAATACCTAACCTAGTCTTTCCCTCCCATTGAGTGCTCCAGCACCTGGTTCCAGTATTTCTTTCCAATCCCTAGCCCAATACCCAGGAATTTCCTGTGGTCTTACTTTGCGCCTTGATATCACCTGGACTGATCTACCCTTTATGTTTTCTTTTTTAAGACAGGGTCTTGCTCTGTTGCCCAGGCTAGAGTGTAGTGTCATCATCATCATAGCTCACAGCAACATCAAGCTCCCAGGCTCAAGCCGTCCTTCTGTCTTAGCCTCCCAAGTAGCTGGGACTATAGACACATGCCACCACACCTGGCTAATTTTTCTAATTTTTTGTAGAGACAGGGTCTCACTCTTGGTCAGGCTGGTCTCAAACTCCTGGGCTTGAGTGATTCTCCCACCTCAGCCTCCCAAAGCGCTAGGATTACAGGCATGAGCCATCTAGCCCAGCCAATAAACTCTAATTTTATGTGCCAGGTAACAACAGATATTTTACTGTGGATTCCTTTAACCTCTTTAATGAATATTTAAATTTTAATTCAGGACTATAAAAAGAAAGATTCTGGAAGCAACATAGAAAATGAATGAAATTCAAAAGTGAGTTTGTTATATATTTATTAATATTAATAAGTGAAATCTCTAACTTACCATAGCAACATCATCTAAAATGCTCTGAGGAGAACTATGAGCCATAACCTAAAAGACACAATTGTCACATTTAAAATAAACAAAAAATTAGCAATACGGTCAAGAAATTTCAAGGTACAAACTCTCATACTGGTACAGGAATTGCTTCTGGTTGAGGAAACTTTCTATAAATTTTACTTCTCAGAATTTCACTGTCTATAATAAAAGTTTGACACTAAAACCTGGGATCTTAATTGCTATAGAATGATCTGTCTTTAACTGTAAACCAAACCTTATTTATACAAGTTTTAGTGCTACAACAATTTCAAGTGAAGAGGTCAGCCTAAATTTGCTCTTCATATTATTAAAAGAGCAGTTACTAGTGGAAAAACAGCATAGTTATACCTTTATAGGAATATGGTTGCTTCTACTATAGTGACTGTCTTCCTGAAGATAAGACTATGCTTTCAGAAGACAATGGAAGGATATGATACATCTTGGTAGTTAAGAACAGGGGTTTTAGAGGCTAGACTCTCTTACTTAACAACCATGACCAAGACAAAATCTCTCCCTAAACTTCAATTTCTTCACATATAAAATGGGTATGACACATTAGTAACTTTCACTTCCTAAGGTTGTTAGGAGGTTTAAAGAAAATAAAGTTCTATAAAATGCTAAGACAGTACCAGACACGAACAAAGCCTGGCATATGGTAATTAGTCCATACACACTGACCATTATTCTTATACGGAAACTACTTTGCTCCTGTCCAAAGGCTAGGATAGGACACTGACAAAGGAGTTGATGAGACAGGCTATCTATCACCTTTCTCCACAAAACGTCAACACCGTTCTTCTAACCAAGACAAGCAGAGCATGGCATAAGTATAATTTACAATTGGCAGTAGCTAGCAATTCTGTCACCCTTGACCCTCAAAAATGAGAACATGTGGTGAGAGGGGTCTGAAGTGGAGTAGGAGGATTCACTAAAGCAGCTATAAATCACTTAATTCAAACTAAAATATCAGGGAGTTGTCCCTGCAAGTTTTTTGTAATTTTAGAAAGTGTCCAATATTTTAAAATTTAAAATAAACGTTGGGAGTGAAGAGAATGAAAGACTAACCTTAGAACAAACAAAATCCACTAATGTAGCTTCTTCTTCACCTATATATTCTATGATTTTCTTATTAATCCATGGTCTAATTCGTCGTTCCATCAGTATCTGGAAAACAAATCGTAGTTACTGAATTAAAGAATTACAGCTTTTTATTATGCTTACTAAAGTCTATACCCTATAACCTTATGATTTTTCTTAAGGCTAAAATACACTATGGTTATTCACAAGTTAAAGTAAGACAAGTACGTATCAAGATACAATTATTTTTTTCTAATCTTTGCTTCAAGTACAACCCCAAAATGGCCCAATAACATGTATTCCATGGCCATGGCATTTACTTGGTGTCAAGATGATTATCCCTACTTACTTGTCATTAATAGAATCAAAGGAGTTTACATGGCATATTCAAACCACTACCAATAACATGATGAAACATAACTTCCTACTCACAGAATCCACAATTGACCAATCAAGGGGATAAGCAAAGAGCTCAGGTTTGGCTGTAGGGATTTTCTCAATGAGACTCTTAATATGTTTGCGTTTTTCTTCAGTGTTCACAGTGCCTTTGGCAGCATTTTTATCATCTTCACCATAATCCAAGGGAACCAGTTTCCTTTTTCGGGGTACATCATCACTGTCTTCATCCTCGAATTTGTTGAAGACACTATCTACTGGCAGTTTCTTTCTCTTCACAGAATTAGGCTGACCAGGACTATTGGAAGCACCTATAGTAAAAACACTCTCTTAGCATGCTGACTTAATTTGCAAGTGTTACATTTTACATCCCACCATCCCTCAAAAGCGGTGTAAAGTATACTTTCACAAATCTCAGAGAAAGATCCCAACTGTAAAAAATAACTCACTACTCACAAGTGCTAGAAAATTTAACTTTTCACTTCTTCTCGAACTTGAGGCAGCTGCAGATATAGGAGCACTACTAGAACTATGAAAACAATCGTGAGCTAGAAAGGCATTTTTTAGTAATTTTCTATCTACCTACCAAGCACCACATATTTATTTTTTTCCTTAAAGCACAATAGGTATTTACAGGGAGGGAAAAAAGATAAGAAGAAGAAAATGCTAACATACCCAGTTTAAGACTTAGTCCTATTTTTGGCCTATGCTCCTCAGGTTGCTGTTGATCTGGTGAGTTTTCATGAGGAATAATAATACCACAGGGAGACTCATCCCCAGGAGTGTTGGGTGTTGCATTGCCACTAGCAGAAGAAACAGATGGGGCAGAGCTGATCGGCCTCAGAGTAGGCTTGAGACACGGCTTTTGTTCTGGCTCTTCTTCTTCTTCTATGGGTTCTTCTCGTTTTTCTTCTTTTTCTTGCTTTTCTTCTTGCTCTTCTTCTGATTCTGGCTCTTGCTTTATTTGTGGCTGTCTGCGCCTCTCAGCCTCTTGTTCCATCTAAAACCACAAAAACAATCTGATTAACTTGGAAGAGACTACAACTATATTCAACTGTTTTATTTCACATAATTTTTTTTGTAAAATACCTCTACTTTTGGTTAAGAATAACTGAACACCATCTCCTCCTACAATCAGAAAGCTAAGTAAATCTATAGAGTATACTAGGTGGCATGCAAATTTTTAATTTTTTAAAATTATATATATTCATTTCTTCAGTGGATTATATAGGCTCTTCGGGGATAACAAAGATAAATACATAGCAGTCTGAATTCACAAGGAAAGTTATTTTTCTTAAAGAAATTACAACCAAAATTTTCAT
The DNA here is from genome assembly GCA_004363605.1 of Indri indri. Classification (NCBI taxonomy): domain Eukaryota; kingdom Metazoa; phylum Chordata; class Mammalia; order Primates; family Indriidae; genus Indri; species Indri indri. Next base: position 44,528 of record RJWJ010005457.1, read on the forward strand.
TTTACAATATAGAAAATCCATAAAAGGCAGCTCATATCCTCGTCTTGTTCATACACAATCATCTGTTCTTTCTAGGTAATAGCAGAGGCTGGTAGTCACTTTTGTATTCATAAACAACAAGGAAAGGAAGAAATAGGAAATTTTGGAGTCAAAATGAACACTTCCCTTGAAATGATGAAAGATATTAAGAAAGAAAAAAAGCCACATCATAACAGTGTTTTTAAAAACTGGGTGGTGAGGTGCAGGTAGCCATCTGTAATCCCAAGGCCTCAGGAGGCTAAGGTGGCAGGATCTTTTCAGCTCTCCCAAAGCACTGGGATTACAGGCTTGAGCCGCCATGTTGGGCCCCACACATGGTTTTTAATTGCGTCATTATCATTTTCTACCTTGCCTGAACTTTCTGTTTAGTTATGCAAGTACTTACTTTAATCAATGGAAAAAAGTAACATTGTTTCATTTTGAAAAATAAATGAGACATGTAAGACATGGTTTCTGTTAACCAAAAGAATATAACAGGTTAAAAATAGTTGATATTAGGCTGGGCGCAGTGGCTCACACCTATAATCCTAGCACTGTGGGAGGCTGAAGTGGGAGGATCACTTGAGCTCAGGAGTTTGAGACCAACCTGAGCAAGAGTGAGACCCTGTATCTACAAAAAATAGTAAAAAATTAGCCAGGTGTGGTGGTGAGTGCCTGTATTCCAATAGTTCCAGCCACTAGGGAAGCTCAGGGAGGAGGATGACTTGAGCTCAGGAGTTCTACTTAAAGTGGGCTATGATCACACCACTGTACTCCAGCCTGGGCAACAAAGGGAGACCCTTATCTCTAAAAAAAGAAAAAAAGAAAAGTACTAATAACCTTCCACAAAATAGCAAGTTCCATGGAACATAAAGTACATTTCCTTTAACTATATATTAAACTATTATCATAGTCTGGCTTTAAGATGACATGATAATCTAAAAACAAAATCATATAGATGTTACAATATCTCACCCTCTGGAGCTCTGCATCTGGATCTGGATGCCCTTCTGCCAGAAGGCGTTGCCTAATTTCCTCAAGCTCTTCCTTCTCTCTCTTCCTATCTCGTTCATCTGCTTCCATTTCTTTTTCTCTATCACGCAACCTTTTCTGAAGAGCACTTCCCCTGTAAAAGAAAATGATAACAGGCCTCATTTAACACACAGATCACTGACTATTACAGATGTTTCCAACAACACCTGCTAGCATTCAACACTATAAGCAGCATGCAGGCGGGGAATGGTGGCTCACGCCTGTAATCCTAGCACTCTGGGAAGCCAAGGCAGGTGGATTATTTGAGCTCAGGAGTTTAAGACCAGCTTGAGCAAGAGTGAGACCCCATCTCTACTAAAAATAGAAAGAAATTAGCTGGACGACTAAAAATATGTGGAAAAAATTAGCTGGGCATGGTGGTGCATGCCTATAGTCCCAGCTACTCGGGAGGCTGAGGCAGGAGGATCGCTTGAGCCCAGGAGTTCGAGGTTGCTGTAAGCTAGGCTGATGCCACAGCACTCTAGCCCAGGTGACATAGTGAGACTCTGTCTCAAAAAAAAAAAAAAATAAAACTGCATGCAAATAGACTGAAGATTGTCTTAAGGGTCTGTATCTACTGAACACTCAAGAAAGTGTGCTCTCTGCATATTAATGTGTGATAAGTAAACATAGTCTTGTCATTATCACTATGCTTCCTCCATTCTTAAAGTCATACCAAGTGTCAACTCTCACTTCAAATAAGACAATTATATGGGGATGGGATGATGGAGGGGAGGTCAGACTGCTATGTACAGCTCTTGAAGTACCTGAAGAAAAAAATTCGTAGACAACACTAGATAGATAGAGTATGAGTTCATAAAGCAAGGCTTCTTTACCTGTAATATTTGGGATCATCTCTATCATCATCATAGTCTTCTAAGAATTCTTTCAGTCGTTTAGCTTCTTTGGCCTTTAAAGAAATGAAGGACAAAATATGTAAAGTAAACATAAAATTCATTTCTAAATGAATAATTACCTCCTCCCACTTTCTTGGAAACAGATTTTTCTTATTCATACCACTTAAAACTTTATAATTCTCACATAGTTCATATATTAAGTATAAATCACATTAGACATTTTTTAACTTGTACTTATAAAAGAAGTCTGCTTTAGGATTTATCTGTGAAATGAAAATCACATATATACACTATGCTATAATAAATATCCTCTCTGCATATAATCTTCAAAGTACAATCATTTTCTAATGCAACCTGAGCACACCAGGAAACAAAACTGAGGTTACTTTATAAAATGGACAGATACACTTAAAATTATTTTGTAGGTAGATAATGCTACAAGTAGTTTAAGAAATGGAGTGTTAAAAATTTAAATCATGGGGGGGGCGCGGTGGCTCACGCCTGTAATCCTAGCACTCTGGGAGGCCGAGGCAGGTGGATCACTCAAGGTCAGGAGTTCGAGACCAGCCTGAGCAAGAGTGAGACCCCGTCTCTACTAAAAAATAAGAAGAAATGATCTGGACAACTAAAAATATATATACAGAGAAAAAATTAGCTGGGCATGGTGGCACATGCCTGTAGTCCCAGCTACTTGGGAGGCTGAGGCAAAAGGATTGCTTCAGCCCAGGAGTCTGAGGTTGCTGTGAGCTAAGTTGACACCAGGGCACTCTAGCCTGGGCAACAGAGCGAGACTCTCTCTCAAAAAAAAAAAAAAAAAAAAGAATTAAAATGGTTTTAAATAATCCTATGACTTTAGAGCATCTAACATCCAGAAAACTAACACTATCATACTATCTATCTAGTTGCTGCATGCACCCTTTTTGTTACTTACAAAAATTCCCTCTATGTCTCATGTTCAAAAGCTATTTGAAGAAGATTCCTAAATTCAGTGAAGGTTTTGGAAGAATAATCTCCAAACTGGAGATAAAGAAACTTCCATGAAATTCTGGCAAAGACACAACACATGGAACATACTGCTGAAGCGAATACTATAATGAAATAAATTATCTTTTTACCAGTTTACTTTATAACAACTTATACCAATTGCTTCACTGTTATAGTTTATGAACAGTGTAAATGCAAAAAGAAAAATTCATTTTATAATCATCATATAGGTAAAAGAACAGTAACAGCTGAGTGTGGTGGCTCATGCCTCTAATCCCAGCTATTGAGGAGGCTGAGGAGGAGAATGACTTGAGTCCAGGAGTTTGAGACCAGCCTGGGCAATATAGTGAGACCCTAACTTAACAACCACCACCTTAAAAAAAAGAAAAAAAGAAAAAAGAAAAGACGGTGTGGTAGTGTAAGGATAAACCGTAAATGTTACATACACAAACAATAATTTTGATCTATAAAAGCAGTTCTTTTCACCATACCATGTTTCATTCAAATGCACTGCACCAATTCAATACTAAAGATTGATGGCTTTGTTTTTTCTTTTTGAGACAGAGTCTCACCCTGTCACCTGGGCCAGAGCGCACTGGCTCACTGCAACCTCAAAACTCTGGGCTCAAGCAATCTTCCTCCTCAGCCTCCCCAGTAGCTGGGACTACAGGTACACACCACTACACTTGGCTAATTTTTCTGTTTTTTTGCAGAGATGGAGTCTCACTCTTGCTCAGGCTGGTCTTCAACTCCTGGCCTCAAGCAATCTTCCTGCCTCGGCCTCCCAGAGTGCTAGGATTACAGGCATGCACCACTGTGCCTGGCCAAATATTGCAGATTCTTAATCAAAAATGTTCTGTAAATTCTGTTTATATATTGTTTTATGATGAATTTTACTTTGAAGGTGTGCAAAAAGATAATTTTATTTGTAGTAAAAATTTGAAAAAGAGCAAGAAAAAAGATTTTGGTGTACTGAAATTTTCTAAAGATTGCTTGAAATCCACAAAAAATTATCTTCAAACTGAGAAGCTTGTACATTTCTATTATAGTTACTTGTAGTTGACAGCAAAGATCTGATTTTTATCTGAAAAATCACTTATTTTAAGCTAGAATCTTACCATTTCTCTTCTTCTTTCTTCTTCTCTTTCGGCTTCTTTCTCATATTCCCGAGTTTTCTTCCGTTCTCTGATTTCCCAATTCTTAAGACGCTGAAAAAGAAATTTTCAAAGCTTTAAAAGTTTACATAAAAGATGCTACAAATTTTAACTAGCATACTAAGTATTCCAAGCTTTAAGAATAAAGGCATTTCCTCAATTTACCTCCTGATAAGCAGCTTCTTTTTCTCGGAGTTTTCTTTCAAGTTTTCTTCGTTCGTATGCATCTTCTTCATCTTCTTCTCGGTCCCGTTTCTTGTCTTTTTCCCTTTCTCGTTCCCGTTCCCTCTCTCGCTCTCTCTCTCGCTCCCGTTCTCTTTCCCGCTCTCGTTCTCGTTCTCTCTCTCTCTCCCGCTCCCGTTCCCTTTCACGATCTCTGCTCTTCTCTCTATGTAAACAAAAGATTTAAAAATTCAGTCTACTGGCCAGGCAGGTGCGGTGGCTCACGCCTGTAATCCTAGCACTCTGGGAGGCCGAGGCGGGTGGATCGCTCGAGGTCAGGAGTTCGAGACCAGCCTGACCAAGAGTGAGACCCGTCTCTACCCAAAAATAGAAAGAAATGATCTGGACAACTAAAAATATATATATATAGAAAAAACTAGCCGGGCATGGTGGCACGTGCCTGTAGTCCCAGCTACTCGGGAGGCTGAAGCAGGAGGATCGCTTGAGCCCAGGAGTTTGAGGTTGCTGTGAGCTAGGCTGATGCCACGGCACTCACGCTAGCCAGGGCAACAAAGCGAGACTCTCTCTCAAAAAAAAAAAAAAAAAGTGAAATTACCAGAAGCTAGAAATACCTAATAAGTTTAAAGCCAGGAAGATAAGTTGTGGTAGTCCAGTGGGCTACAGGACCAAATAAATACACCAGCAGTTAAAAGGAGTGGTGCTGGAGCTGATTTCTCAGTATATGGGACCTCAATGAAAGGGCAACTAGAAAAAATATCCACAAACCCAGAGACAGCAGGGAATCCTGTCTGCCCAAAACAGAGTGCATAGTTAGCTAGTGGGTCCTGGGTTTCTGTAAAAATTGGCCTCAGACAGAAGCTAATCACAGAGTTGAAAATCTTTACTTTCACCAATGTTATCCGTGTGTGACATTGTTATCTCTAAGAAAATTCTCTCATCACATAAATGCAAATGGTCCTACCAAGGGCTACTCTGTAGTTCTATTAAAGCTATAAGGAAATGGTAACTTCTATAAAGCCTTACCTTGATCGACTCCGATCCTTATTACGGTCTGAGCTCCTTTCTCTGTCCCGGTCACGATCTCTCTCTCGATCCCGATCTCGATCTCTCTCTTTTGTCCGGTCACGGTCCCTATCCCGTTCTCGTTCCCGCTCCCGTTCCTTCTCCTTTTCTCGTTCACGTTCTCTTTCCCTTTCTCGTTCCCGTTCTCGCCTTTCTCGTTCCCTTTCACGCTCCCTCTCTCTTTCTCTCCGTTCTTTCTCAATTTCCTGTCTTTCTTTTTCCTTTTTGCCTTTCTCTTCTTCCAGTTTCTAGAAACCAATAAAAGTACTTTTAGAGTTAACTCTGTAGCTCCAGTATTGAGATTTTTCCCGGCGCAATGCCCAATACTGAGAACAAAAACACCAAACCACTGGTACTTTAATATTAAATACTTGTGGTTTAACTTGACAAATTAAACTGAATCAATCACAAGACTAGATAGATTTCGTGCAAAACCATATACTCTACACAGACCAGGAATCTCCAATCTTGGATGCTGGGAGATTGTGTCAAGTGTGGCTGACCAATCAACGACTATGTAATAACTAAAATGACCATGAGGAATGTAGTGGTTCACAATACTTTCTACAAATACAATCACATGGCTAAAATTTAATTCTGCCCATTATGAATTTCTGTAAATCAGGGAGACTATTGATGCTAATTATAACCTCACATTTCCCATTACCTAAAGGTTACCAGTTAAGGATTTTAAAGGGCAGGTGGGGGAGGAGAGTCAGGTCACTGTAATGCAACTACATAATCTCTGCCCTCTGGTTTGCCCACCCTCCAATAGAAACACAAGCTGAATTCAGCCAAAATCTGCCTTCTGATGTATGGAAACATTTACTCCCACCATGACAAGATGGACAGCCCACCAAATACAAAAAGTTCGAAAATCACTCACTTCAAGCAAAATGTAAATAACTGTAATATTTTCATTAAAAATATTTAAAAGCAATATATTTATGACCATTATGCCTGCAAGACAATAAAAATATATTCACAATGATAAATCCATCCTTGGAAGGAACGATTGTGTATTAACTTACAGATGCTGTGCTAGGACATGGATCGCCAACACTGGATTAACCTTGCCTACAAGCTATGTTTCTGGGAGGAAGAGCAAGTACATGGTTCACAAATAAACCAAATAACAATGTCAGACCAAGTTTGTACCCTGACAAGATTACCAGTGTACCACACGGTTTCTATGCAAACTAAGAAAAAAAATTACCCCAAACAGGTAAAACAAAACAAAACACATTTATGTCTTTGGTTCCATGTTTAGTTCCACTGAAATGAAATTTAAACTGCAACAATAAAATGTGCATTTTTCTTTTCTCAGTCATGTAAAGCATTTAAAACAACTTTAAAAACAATCTTACCTGTTAGATACTCTTTCTCTTGCTCATGGATCAGAGAACTGATAGAGGATTATGAAAGAAAAGCTAATGTATGAGAGGTCAATATATTCAGCTGCTGTGCCAGTCTGTATCAAAGTAGAATGCAGGCAAAGCCGATACTGAATACATTGAAACTACGAAAGGAAGAAATAAGAAATGGTTGAAAGAGGACAGAAACTGAAAGCTATTAAAGGGGCAAAAATCTCATTTCTGAAACAGTTCTAATGAAACATAAAAATTTATATTGTAGTATGAGGCTAGACTACATAAAACTTACCTCAGTGTCATACACTTATAAAGAAATTTATTTCTGAGATAATAGATACTTACAGATTATTTTAGCTCTTCCATATTAATTTCATTTGTAGAATTCCTCAATTTTTTTACTCTTGCTTATTCACTGTGCTACTTAAATTTGCTATGTAAGTAACAATTTGTTTCAGACCTCATTTCAAAAGTTTGGTTCTAAATAAATGAAAAAGTGAGTGAACCTAGTCCATATTAAATGTTGTTCTAAAAGGTCATATATGAGATATATATATATATATGTATGTGTGTGTGAATATATATATATATAGCATATATACGTGTATTTTTTAAGAAAGACTGGAGAAAGAAAGTGAAGTAAGCCTAAAGAGATGTAAGAAAGTAATGAAGAAGAAAGGGCAGATTAAAAAATCATAAATCTTACCTTATTCTCTCTTCAGACTCATCCGTGCTGTAAATGGACGCCCCCTGCCACGCTGATTCCCTGACAGTCCGTGGTTATTTAATAAACTCATACCAAAACATGCAAAGGTTCACTGAGCTCATTTTTTGTTACTAGAGTTTCAAACATCCCCTTTAATCACATCACCCAATAAAAAGAACTGTTTTTGGTTTCCATTTTGATTGTTTATTTTTAAAACACATTTTGGAAATTCAAAGCATTCCCCCCAGTGAAATAATACTAAGGCAGTGAAATGCCTGACAGATTCTCAAACTTTGAAGCAAACACATTTTAAATTAGTTTTTAAAAACATGATCTCCTCACAATTTAACAATAACATGACGGGGTTTAACAAATAAATAAAAATAAAAAGGGGGTAAACCACACACACAACTATATACCATTTTTAAGCTTACTCAGCCCTCAATTTGAACATTGTACAACCAAAAGTATTCCTCTGAAAATACTTTCCAAAGACCACCTTTTCAAGCTCTCAAAATTCCTTTTGGGAGAATTACACATTTGTGCTTTCAGATGCATTTAATTTCTGAAAAAGCACTATGTACATGAGATAGGGCTGGGCATCTGGATAATAAGTGTTCAGCAGCATTGATTCATTGGCAATAATTGTCAACTTGGGATTTTGAAAGCAATAAGAAAAAGTAAGATTGAATAAAAAAGGAACACTTAACATTTCACTGAATTTAAGATCTCTCAGTCTATGAGTAAGAACCAGCAACACTTTATCACCTCTAACATCAAAATACATTCCATGCAATGTTTGCATATCACCATCTGTAAGCATCACCTTCAACACCAGCGAACATTCACAGATGCACTGTCATCGAGAGAAGCTTTAAATAGGCAAAACTCGTGAGTGGGATTTACTATGCATAAAGATCCATTTCCAAGCCAGTTACCCCTTTGCATATTTTTCTGAGGGGGCATCCATAAATATAATAGAAAACAGAAGCTCATACTTACATCCTATTCCTTGTTACTTTCCAAGCTGAGAGTTTCATCTTGCATTAGTCACCATATGATCTCTATCATAATGGTGGGGGTCAATGAATAGATTAGCTTTATGGGAATTTACAGTTCTTCCATGCATCTAAAATTTGGTAAGTCTGGTAACCACTGACCTACTTTTAAAAATCTCCCCCACTCAACTCAAATCTATACAAATATAAACCTTAAATTTTAATCTCAGCTCTAAAGAAAAGGTTTTCCTAAGATTAAGTTAAATAACTGCCCCCAGAAATACATGACAGTGTATGTTATCCTGCTGCCCCCTTGAATCTAGTTTAACCTGAACTTGATGTTTATGTTGAAATCTAAAGATAAAGTTATCTTTTATTCATATTAAAGTGAGATGACTGCAGAGTAGTCAGTAATTGAAAAAACTAAGCACACTATGTCAAGGACCACTTTAATATGGTATTGGTCTTCTGTTTCTTTGTTTCTATCTATATATCAATTAAACCTATAAAATGCATTTAAAATTATATTCTAATGTAAGGTTGAATTTTTCGTCTGTTTGCTTTGGATTCTGTAAAAAGTCTAGATTGGTATCAAGTGAAAAAACAAGAATACTACCTTGTGTGTGTCTCTGAATTTGCTGATCTCTCGGGATATCAGGTCTCTTTTGTCTTCTTCCATTTCTATAGCATTTATATCCTCCTAAAAGACAAGAGGGGACAGGAAAGAATGAATAAAGATCAATCTACATCAACATAAAAAGTTAAACGGTAGATATTTTGCATAGGTCATACAAAATACATAAGTAAATAAATAAATAGAACACATCTATAGTAACAAATCTAACAACTTGAAGTTAAATACTGAAAAATCAGACAAGAACACAAAACTGGCAATTAGCAGTAAAACACAGGTATTGTCAAAGCCTACAATTTAAACGAACCTTAGTGATGAGTGGATAAGGGATCAGTGGGGCCACTGGAAATCTGCGGAAAATCTGCGGAAAAACCCACAAAGATTAAAAAAACAAAAACAGAGCTCACGCTACTCTGCAAAGCAATGATCTATACATTTATACTGTGAACAATATAGTACTTGTTATATTTTCTTGATTTCAAATTATGTGATACTAAATGTGATTTCACTCTTTACAATTCCTCTGAATACCCACCACCTCCTCTCCAATACCCCCACAAACAATGGAGTAAGGAGGGCATCGCAGAATTTCTCCCTCATCTCCTCTAAGATACAGGAAACTATCATACCAACAAAATTTACCTGTAACTCCTGCCACAGGGCAAGATTTTTCATCCTCTACTCCCAACCCAAATATAATAAATGTATAGTTATTCTTCTCCTTTTCCATTAATGGAGGAAGAAGAAAAAACGAACTCTACAAGCCTCCATTACCTTACACCTTACTGACCCTGCTAAATCCCATTTCTAAGAGACTGCACCTCACCAGACAGATTTTTATTACCAAATGAGGAAGAATAAGCCAAGTTATAAAAATGTATTTACCCATAAAGAAAACTGAAGATGGCCTAAAAAACACCCTGATAAAAAAAAATATGAACCGTCACTACTCCTTGGTAACTAATCGTAATATATATTCTTTATAGTACTTTTCAATGACCTACATAATCCATTAAATACATCCAATATTTTTAAAGAGCACACCCCATAATTTCTCTAAGTTTATCCAAAGGCAATGGGTGTAGGAAAACCAAACATTTTCTGTCAACCTGGACTCCCTACTATCAATTAGCTTAGTCTGAAGAGGAAGTGGCATTCAATTTACTGAGGAGGATTGTTTCATCTTGTGCTCCTCTTTCAGAGTTCTCCAGTTTAATGTTTGATACCATTACTGTCCACGGAGGAAATAAGACATGGTTTCAAAAGGAAAGGCAGATAAACATTAAAGAATGGTGGAAATCGTCAGTGAATGAGACCTGGTTTCTGGCTTAGAGACAAAACAACCATAATTAGGGAGTAAAGTAAAATAAGGCCAAATATGTTGTGTCAAAACAAAACAAAGCAAAACACAACACTTTATCCCTTATTATCAGTTCCTATTTCATCACTATTCAAAGTTTTTGTTGTTGTATTTTTTTTTTAAACTTAATTTAGTCCATGAATAAGTATAAACCTCCATGCCAGAGCATCCCAAAATATAGAACAGGAACATTTTGGTCAGAAAATTAGGAAGTTTGTTGGTAAAACACAGTCAAATTAGGATTCTACATACACTATATGCACGCGCGCATGTGTGTGTATACACACACACACACACACACACACACACACACACAGAGTCGTCCCTTAGTATCCATGGGGGATTAGTTCTAGGATCCCTCCCTAGAGATATCAAAATCCATGCATGTTCCAGTCTTTTGTTTATTAATAAAATAGCATATAACCTGTGCACATCATTCCATATATTTTAAATCATCTCTGGATCACTTAATAATATCTGACACAACCAAATGTAATATAAATAGCTGGTATATGTTGGTTTTTATTTGTATTATTTTCTACTATTGTAGTGTTATTTTTTTTCCCCCTAAATATTTTAAAGTCCAAGTTGGTTGACTCTACAAAGGTGGAAGCCATATAAGGAGGGCTGATTGTGTATACATATTTTTCTGTAAATATATATTTTACAGTACTTTTTCATGGTATTTAAAACACTTTCAGTATTTTTTGAATTATAGTCCTTATAATTTCTCTTAAGTGTATCCAAAAGAAATGAGTGTAAGAGAACCAAACATTTTCTTTCAACCTGTATATTGTTATAGACCCCAGTTATTCTATTTTCCCTTCAAAAGTTAAAATATAATCAAGGCACAAGAGTGACATCATAAAAAATAAACTGTAGAAATGACTGTGTTGTCAGAACACATACGTCCTCCTTCTTCTCCTTCTTCTTCTTCCTGGGATGAGAGTCAGATTCCTGTGAGGGGGCATTTAGTTCACTGGAGTATTCACGTATTAAAACTTCAATGGCCCCTTTAATCATCTGATCTCTTCTCTTTGTTTCTTCATCTAAGGCTTCTTCATCATCATTACTGACAGTTTCTGGCCTGGCATTCTTAAAAAACACGGCAAATTCAGGGAGAAGAAAAATCAAAAGGGAAAATGAAAATCATTCTAAAACAAGTTAATAAACAAAGCAAACATGTTTTCTCCAAAGTATCTCCACAGTTCTATTAAATGCAGAGCTGGCTTCGTTCTTAACTTCACAAAACTAAGCTTCATTTGTTTTACTTTGTTTTTTCCGCAGGTACTAGCACTTTTTTCTTCTTTCTTCCTTCCCTTAAAAGCTAAAATCCTGGCCCCCCAACCAGATATAAAAACATTAAATCACAGGACTAGCACACTGAACAACATACCTGCAAAGCTTTCACAATTTTTCAGATTGTCTTGCTCAGTAATAGCAAACTAATGATAATTGCTAACTATATTTACTAAATAATTCATTCTTGCAAAGACATTCAACAGTTGAAAATTTAGTCATGTAATAAAAGCAAAATACAATTTTAAGTATGCTATGATAGCCACCATACAGAATGAGCAAAAGTATATATGCAGGTTAAACAAACAAAATAAGAAAAACACTAGATAGATATATATACCAAAAATGCAAGAATTGGAGAAGTTAGGAGCTGAAATGAAGGCTTCTTTTTTGCCCCACTGGTTTTTACGAGTTCTTATAATGCAGGAATACCACTTTTAAAAGCATACACTTATACACTAAGGGATCAACTCTAATATACTGTACAGGTCTCCCACTCCATGAGTTACACATCTAACATAAAAAAATAAAAACACACGTAACACATGTAAATTCATGTAACGCTTCTCACAAATAAGTAACTGATTATTTGTGGGACTTTTTTATTGATCCTTTTTTTTTTAAGAGATGAGGTCTTGCTATGCTGCCCAGGCTGGATTCGAACTCCTGGGCTCAAGCAAGATCCTCCTACCTCTCTGCCTCCCAAGTAGCTAGGAATAACAGTCCTTTACGAGAAGAAGTCTAGATTGTTAACTCTGTCTCTGTGGAAAAAAAAAATTACTGGCTTCTAATGTAATGCTATTCTTGTGCATATCCCAAAATACTTAGGAATTTACTTGGTAAACATATACTGTGCACATTTTTAAAAATATATACAAAAACCATGTTCTTGTAAATAAATGCCAGGCTCTAAGTCATAATGCATGCAACTCCATTCAAGGTGAGTTTCATACCTTGTGGCTACTTAGCAATATAACCTAGCAGTGATTTCATAACTCAGCCATCAGTATTCTGAAAGCTGTCTCCAGTGGACGCATATTCAACAAGTTATCTCTTAAGTTGATGTGCTCAAAAATTCTTATTAAGAATATAATGTGTGAAAGACACTGCCCTAGGGGACATAAAATTCAAAATTGAAAAAAGAGACAACCCTGCCCTTAAGCAATTCCACTACAGGGTAAGAGATGGGTTATGACACAGATAACTTCAATATAAGGCATTATGTGGTATTATAACCACTCTAAAGTAGTTTCTTACTTGCTCAAACCTGCTTCTTCATCCAATCTTCTTGTAACCAACTTTCTACTTGGCATCTTGGATAAAGACAAGATGCTTTACCCGAGATGTAACTGAACTACTAAAATTATTTACCAGCAATAAAGTATAATTACACTGATGTAATCCTTTCTTATTTTAAATCGATAATATATCACAGTAAGGTCTTTAATTTATACACATCTAAAATTCCTTCAGTGATACCCTGCTTCCCCCAAGGTTTATAATGAAAAAGAGTTAACGCTCCAATAACAACTTGGCACTGAAACCTTACATCTTGAGGCACGAATGGCTATTTCAACCCAAATTCTCAGCTGTTGAGACCTTAATTCTAAATTATAAAAATACACTTTATTAGAAAGCCCTCAGTCTCTCTTTGGCATATCCCCTGCATTCTGAATTCCTTTCCTTGAGCCACTCTTATCTCCATACTTCCCTAAGCATAGGGATAGAAGTGGGGTTGTAATTCCAAAGGCTTACTCATAAAAAAATAACTATAGCCCCTAAGTTTATTACCCTCTATTGTAAACCACAATTTAAATATCAATATGGCTATTTTACCTGAATTAGAAATAAAGCATTTGGAATGAATTCACATCACCTTTCAAATGAATAACTGCTCCTCAATGTACATTTTCAGAAGGAAAGCTTATTAGCCCAAATCTCTTAACTGATTGATAATGTAAGAAAAACAAAAATAACCTGATATGTTACTGAAGGAAAAGCTATTTTTGGTTAAAGAGATCATTCCACAGGCTTTCCAAGTTTCATCTAAAGCTCTATCTCTGGGTCTTCAACCATAAATGATTTGTTGATTTCCAGTTTCTTATATTTCAGAAACCAGAAAGCATATTTAGTAATACTGGGGAGCAAAAGGTGAATGGTTTAGCTGTACAAGTGGCTGATAGAAATCAACTGATTATGCAGCTCTAGTTGTGTGGGTAAAAGTAAAAAAATAAATAAATAAATAAATAAAAAACAAAAAGAAATCAACTGATTATCTGAGACGTTTATGTGGCCTGCCTATTTGGCTCTTTTCAGAAGAATTAAAAGTTTTAACAGTAAAGCTAATAGTTGTGAACTTAAACAGTTCTTCTGGGCTCATTCTTTGGCACATTGATTTCTGGAGTTCAAAACAAGAACCTTTTTGAGAACTTAGCAAATGTAGTTCTTTCTTCTGAGAAAATGTGGCCTCAACAAGACTAATTTCCAGGCAAAGATGTTCACCTGGAGCATCTGTCTTCTATTAGAATGTAATGCTCTTTCTGAAAATATCTGTATTTGTAATGCTCTTTCTAGAAAATATCTGTATTTCCAACATGCATCAGAGTTCATTCTTGAATCTATGGTTAAAAACTACAACTTATGACAATCAAGCAGATACATCTTCTCCTATGCTATTATTGCTAGACAGCCATAAAGCAACAGGACATGGACTAGATTATAGCATGGCTACCTAAAATGAAATGCTTTTAGGAAAGGTCAATAAGAAATGGATAGAAAAGCAATTTGTAGTTGCTTCTACAAATTCTGCAAAATTTAAATAAAATTTTTCATCAAGTCGTATGACAAAGCACATGATTCCTCTTAAAATTCTGTATCATAAAAACTATCTACTCTCCTAGACAAACTAGCATTTCTCTCAGTCAGTGAGAACTATACAACTAATTATGTTTTCTCTTCTGCCTGGAAGTCAGGAAAATGTCTGGATAAAGTAACACATAGGTTCAAAATGTTTCTTTCTCCTATCATCTACCTAAGTAAATTACAGCATTCTAAATTTCCCCAACTAATCGACAATACAGGAGAATCAACAAGCACTCTCTCATATTTTATCTTGAAATTTCATAGCAAATCTGCAATCTACCCTACTATATAGTTATATTTGCTTAAGTTAATTGAAAAAAATTTATATTAGGTAAAATTGTCCAATTTTTTAAATCTATATTGCTGAGTAAAATTGACATTGCAGGAAAATATGCCATGTTTATCCTGTGACTTCAAGTACCTTTGGGCACAATGTAAAGTACACCTAGAAAATACACATATAACATTTGGAACAATAAAACATATAAGTAATGTCTATTGTTTTAATTTCATTGTATCTGAAATAATTGTTCTGTTTTTATTGGAGGTGGTTTTTCTTCAAGAAAGATATAAACAGATTTAAAGTGTGGTTACTCTGGCTGATGATTACAAATAAAATTCAAAGACATATAACTGTGTATTTCCTTATTTATATATAATGATTTACTTCATTTTCAGAGTTTTTTAGTATACCATTTGTAGATGCTACAAATTAAACCACCTCACAAACCAATCATTAAATCCAATAAAACAGTGAGTCCTAGAAAACTAGGTAACTTTGAAGACACTGAATCCATCTTTTCTTTCTTTCTTTCTTTTTTTTTTTTTTTTTTGAGACAGTCTTACTCTGTTGCCCAGGCTACAGTGCCATGGCGTCAGCCTAGCTCACGACAACCTCAAACTCCTGGGCTTAAGCAATCCTCCTGCCTCGGCCTCCTGAGTAGCTGGGACTACAGGCATGCGCCACCATGTCTGACTAATTTTTTCTATATATTTTTAGTTGTCCAGATAATTTCTTTCTATTTTTTTTTAGTAGAGACGGGGTCTCGCTCTTGCCCAGGCTGGTCTCAAACTCCTGACCTCAAGCGATCCTCCCGCCTCGGCCTCCCAGAGTGCTAGGATTACAGGCGTGAGCCACCACGCCAGGCTGATCCTTTCTTTCAAATAAGTGCTCAGTTATCACAGCAAGGAAAATCTGAAAATACTTGTTGTAAACATTTCTGTTTTCTTAAGGTTTTAGTGATGTGACAGGCAACACTGCTCATTTGAGATACAATTTATATTCCACAGAAATTATATTTTATTAATATAATTTTCTTATGAAACTGAGTGTGGACAGTAAGGCGACCAACATAACTGCAACTGTAAATAAATGCTCGTTCCATTCTTGCTGTACACAAGACACTGTCCTGGGTGCTGTAGAGGTACAAGAACAAATAAGAGTCCATGAACTTATTGCCCTTTCTACTTGTAATTAGAGATTGGGGGTGAAGGAGGATATGGGAATGAGAAAGGTTACAAAAGGCTCTGAAAGAAAGAAATATAAATAATATGTGCTACAAAAAAGACTAACATACACCTGCAATTTATATGGGAAGAGAGGAACTGAGGGCAGGGTTAATGAAGGCTGTATGAATCAAGAGACATATTAATTGTAACTGTGGACAGAATTCTAACAGGAAGCTTGGATGGGCAACAAAGACACGAGATGCCAGCAAAGCAAAAAGGGAGTCTGTAGGGTTACATGGACTGGTACATGGAGAGGGAGGGAAAGAGGAAGCTAAAAAAGTGGATTGGAGCAAGCCTTGAGTGCCATGCTAAAAATATGGGCTTTACTTTTTAAGAAATCCAAAACCATAAGGATGGATTTGACATAATTAGCAGAGTCTGACAAAATTTTACTTATGTTTTAGAAACTCAGACAGTACTGTAACAGTCAGATTAAACTAAACACAGGGAAATCAGATAAGGAATTAGTAAAAGTCCAAGGAAAGACAAATTAAGTGGGCAAAAAAGCTATTTATAAAACAATACTTAAAATTCAATCCTGTTTTTATGAAAGGAAAACAAATTGACATATTCCAGTTAAAACTGTATTCATTCACCCAGAGAAAACTTCTGGTAGAACATAACAATCAAAATGTCTACAGTGGTTACTTATGATGATGGGATTATGGGTGGCATTTAATTTCTTATTTATACTTTGCTTAATTTTTGAGGTTTTTTTGTTTCCTTTACAAAGACCATACAATGTGTTTATAAAAGGGAAGAGGGACAAGAAAGCTATTTCTACTTTGAAAGATACTGAAAGTTTGATGAGAGCAAAAGGCTACTTTGGTTTTTTTTTCTTTTGGGAGCAGAAGATAATACTATCTTGGAGTTGTTCAGTTTAAGGTTCCAAAAAGGAACTAGCAAGAGGAAATGAGGAAATAAACACTCGAGTTTTAGCTATGTTTTGCTTTGTTGAGAGGGGATGATAATGCACACATTACAACATAACATAAAAAAATTTCCTTTGCTTTAGCTTTACTTAATATAAGCCTGAATAAAGCCATCTAGCTGAGGAAAGGAAATAAAACTTATTTTCATTCATCTCAGAATCTGGGTACTTCTAAAAGAGAGGGCAACTAATAGAAATTGTGTAGGTTGAAATATTTTGTACTTACTTACAAAGCTGCCTTAATGAATAAGCTCTGTTTGGAATAGTCTGTACCAGTGTTTTCTCTGGCAAGTTAACCTTGTCCAGCCTCCCTTACTACCTTCATCCCAACCTGGAACAAGCAAACCAACAGTCATCCACCCACTGTGGGTAGACAAAAGACTTAAAATAACTACAAACTATAAAATACCCTCCTACATTTAAGCCACAAGCACATATTATGATGATCTTGTGAAGCCCCATATTAGATTCATTTATGAAAAGTATTTACACTGAAATAGCACAGCTGGCCTAAACAAATAACACTATAGAAAACATACCCCATTAGAAGCTTTCTTCTTTGCTTTCCATTCATCCAGCTGTGCCTTTGTCTTTGCATCAACTTTAACAAGTAGCTTTTTCTCTCCAATCTGCAGATCATGCAACAATCTGAGTGCACGGAGGGTTGATTCAGGCTCCTTATACTCACAGAATCCGAAGGCTAGCAATGGATGTAAAGAGTGAGTGAGATATCAATACAATCAGGAAAAATTAAGAATTATGGAAAAGTAAAATCACCAGAGACCACATGTTAAGAATTACTCAAGTTGTCACTCCAGTCCTGTCCTTCAATTCCCTTTGATAACCATTTCACTTTCAGCACTTTCAAACAACCAAAAGAAAAAGAAAAAAGATAGAAAAACAGTAACGGGAAAAGAAGAAAAATTCAAATTAGGCAAATTGCTACTTATTAGAATTTCATGATTAAAACGGTTCTTTGGGGGGGCCGACAGAGTCTCCCTCTATCAGCCCGACTAAAGTACAGTGCCATCATCATAGCTCACTGCAGCCTCCAACTCCTGGGTTCAAGCAATCCTCCTGCCTTAGCCTCCCAAGTAGCTGGGACTACGGGGGGACATGACAACACCTGGCTGGTTTTTCTATTTTTTGTAGAGACAGGGCCTTTTGCTCTTGCTCAGGCTGGTCTCCAACTCCTAAGCTCAAGCAATCAATCCTCCCACTTCTCACAGTGCTAGGATTACAGGCATGAGCCACTACACACCACCTGAAATGATTCCTAATTACTTCATGAATTGATTCCATCCAGACTTCCTAACAGTCACAAATAAGAACAGATTGCTTAAACCTAAATATAAAGCACTTTTTAATTCTGAGATGTTAAATTACAAAATTAGTGATCTTTTATTCTAGGTACCTATTTTTTTTCTATATTTCAATTTATAACTAGTCAATCTCACTATTAACATAACTTTAGACCAAAAGTGGTTATTAAAACAAAATTAAGACACGGTGGCTATCGCTTGTAGTCCCAGCTACTGTGGAGGATGAAGCAGGAGGATGGCTTGAGCCCAGGAGTTTGAGGCCAGCCTGAGAAACATAGTGAGATACTGTCTCCTTTAAAAAAAAAAAAATTAAAAAGCAATCAAAAATTTTTAAATTAAACAAATGAATCTAAATATGTATACAGTTAATGATACAATCACAGAGAGAGGAACTATTGTGAGTGATATTAAAACAGCAAATTTGACCACACATTTTTAGTCACAAAAAGACCTACTCCCTAAAAAAGTAACGTTCAGGCCAGGCGTGGTGGCTCATGCCTGTAATCCTAGCACTCTGGGAGGTCAAGGCAGGCAGATCATTTGAACTCAGGTGTTCGAGACCAGCCTGAGCAAGAGCAAGACCCCTGTTTCTATTTAAAAAAAAAAAAGCAAGAAATTAGCTGGACAACTAAAAATATATAGAAAAAAATTAGACGGGCATGATGGCACATGCCTGTAGTCCCAGCTACTCGGGAGGCTGAGGCAGAAGGATTGCTTGAGCCCAGGAGTTTGAGGTTGCTGTGAGTTAGGCTGACGCCACAGCACTCCAGCCCAGACAACAGAGTGAGACTCTATCTCCAAAAAAAAAAAAAAAAAAAAGTAACTTTCAATAATCATATTGTTAATAACAGAATTGGTAACACTAGTCTGAAACTGTCCTATGTGTGAGATAAAGCAAGTCAGTAATTACTTAATATTCTATCATCTCCAGTGTCCTTGAAACTTAGGATTCTCAGTGTGAGAGAAATATGAAAGAGGTTAAATTAAAACCTTTTGGTCCTGATTCTGATTTAGTGTGCAAGGGGGAAACCTAAAAACAAACACCAAACCACTGTTGCACGATGAGTGCACCTAATGCTGAGATCATAATTTTCAAAATAATTTTCCAAAGCTCCTTGGAAAACTGGCTGATTCCAAGTCTGGAGCTGAAAAACTACGAGATGAGCTTGGAACATCTTGTCATACCAGGTAACAAGGGAACTATCAAAGGCAATTAGGGTCATGTCAAAACCACTTGGAAAGGCAGATAAAAGCTTTAACAGAAGTAAAAACTACAATTAATCCATATTAAATATAACAACATTAAATATGTTTCAATTCACAAATTCCAAATGATTTAAAAGAAAAAAAAAAGGCTGGGCAAGGTAGCTCACATCTATAATCCCAGACTCTGGGAGGCCGAGGTGGAAGTATCATTCCAGCTCAGGAGACCAGCCTGAGCAAGAGCAACACCCCGTCTCTACAAAAAATACAAAAAAAAATTAGCCAGGTGTGGTGGCGCACACCTGTAGTCTCAGTTACTAGGGAGGCTGGCCCAGGGAGGTTGCAGGGAGCTATGATGACACCACTGTACTCTAGCTTGGGTGACAGAGCAAGATTCTGTCTCAGGAAAAAGAAAAAAAAAAAAAATCTACAGGCAGCTAGAGAACTCTGAGGACACCAGCTCATTCTTTTGAAAAATAAAAAGAAGGCTGGGCGCCGTGGCTCACGCCTGTAATCCTAGCACTCTGGGAGGCCGAGGTGGGTGGATCATTTGAGCTCAGGAGTTCAAGACCAGCCTGAGCAAGAGCGAGACCCCATCTCTACTAAAAATACAAACAAATTAGCTGGACAACTAATATATAGAAAAAATTAGCCAGGCTTGGTGGCTCATGCCTGTAGTCCCAGCTACTTGGGAGGCTGAGGCAGAAGGATCGCTTGAGCCCAGGAGTTTGAGGTTGCTGTGAGCTAGGCTGATGCCACGGCACTCTAGCCTGGGCAACGGAGTGAGACTCTGTCTTCAAAAAAAAAAAACCAAAAACAACAAAAAAAACTGACATTGGAGAAAAATGGACACTCGAAAAATGATTAATGATAGGAAAAACAGTTAATTTTCTTAGTCCTTATGTGTATTTTGGATATGATTTTTAAAGCCCTTATATTTTAGAGATACATACTAACGTATTTATACACAAAATCATCTGGTGCTTGAGATTTGCTTTAAAATAACATAAAGAGGAAGAAATGGATAGAGTACAGAAGAAATACAATTGGCCATGAGTTGATACACCTAGGTGGTGAATAAATGGGAATTCATCACACTATTCTAATTTTATGTATGTATGAATTTTTCCAAAATAAAGTTAAAAAAATTATATCAAACAGGTGTTTCTACCAACAAGTATGAAAAGTACAGTTTGCATTCAAGAGTAATGGGCCATCTGATTATCTTTTCTCCTACTCTCTTCCTAAGTTCTAATTGTTCCATCTTGATCATACAGTACTGCTGAGACAAAAAGGACTTTTTCAAATATAAGAAACCAGTTAGTCTAAGGAATTTTAATTTCTTCCTCTCCTTTCACCTTCCTGTTACATTTCCACCTTCTAATCCCACTCTCAGGCAACATCTTCCCAACTGCCTTTTAATCCTACTCCAGTAAAAAAGGCAAAGAGTGCTAAGGAAAGAGTTGTTAAGGACAATGAAAGTAAATCATGCAAAGTGATTTAAGCATACAGGTTAAAGTGATCAACAAACAAGGAAAACATGACCTACCTTGAAGTTTTCCAGAAGCACCTTGTACTCTCTTCCAGCTCAAGACCAAACCACATTTCTGGGGAGGGGGGAAATCATTACATTTAACAAACTAAAATAATTTTTAATGAAAATAAGAGCACAATTATATTCCCACTAGGGGGAAAAAAAACAAAGCACAGAAGTAAAAAAAGAAAAATTATTTCTTACCAATGCTATCAAAAAAATTTTAAAAGAAATTTAAGATCACATCAGTAATTTAGTTAAAATTCTCCCAATTCCCACAAACTTATTATATGAAAGAAATGTGTAACAAATCATTGTAAGAAAAATGTAAATTCCTACTGTTTCTTCATTTGCAGAAAATCCCCTATTTTCCAATAAATTAAAAGCATTACAGCATTATTATTATTTTTTTTTTTTTTTTTTTTGAGACAGAGTCTCGCTCTGTTTCCCGGGCTAGAGTGAGTGCCGTGGCATCAGCCTAGCTCACAGCAACCTCAAACTCCTGGGCTCAAGCGATCCTCCCGTCTCAGCCTCCCGAGGAGCTGGGACTACAGGCATGCGCCACCATGCCCGGCTAATTTTTTCTATGTATTTTTAGTCGTCCGATTAATTTCTTTCTATTTTTAGTAGAGACGGGGTCTCACTCTTGCTCAGGCTGGTTTCGAACTCCTGAGCTCAAACGATCCGCCCGCCTCGGCCTCCCAGAGTGCTAGGATTACAGGCGTGAGCCACCGCGCCCGGCCGCATTATCTATTTTTTTTTTTTTTTTGGAGACAGAGTCTTGCTCTGTTACGTGGGGTAGAGTCCCGTGGCATCAGGCTAGCTCACAGCAACCTCAAACTCCTGGGTTTAAGCGATCCTTCTACCTCAGTCTCCCGAGCAGCTGGGACTACAGGCATGTGCCACCACACCAGCTAATTTTTCTATTAGCCACTTGAGGTCAGGAGTTGAAGACCAGCCTGAGTGAGAGTGAGACCCCATCTCTACTAAAAATAGAAAAAATTAGCCCAGCAACTAAAAATAGAAATAAAAAATTAGTCAGGCATGGTGGCTAACACCTGTAGGCCCACCTACTTGGGAGGCTGAGGCAGGATTCCGCGAGCACAGGAGTTTGAGGTTGCTGTGATCAAGGCTGATGCCACGGCACTCTAGCCAGGGCAACAGAGTGAGACTGTCTCAAAAACAAAACAAACAAAAAAAAATTCTGAAATGGAAAATTGAAAAGAAAAGGGACTTAGGTCAATCCAGGAAATTCAACATCCAAATAAAAAGAGTTCCTGAAGAAAAACAGTAAAGAGAATTACCAAATAATAGCCAAAAAATTTCTCCAGAAAAGAGAATACAAGTCTCCAGAACGAAATGGTCCACCAAATAAGTGACTGACACAATGATATAAGAAAAATTTTAAAACCCAACAATCAACAGTGAAATTTCACACAATCAGGATTTAAAAGTTTAAATTAGTGAAATCCAAACTGGGAGAGACATTCTAGAGAATAACAGGTCACATACAAAGAAGATTCAGACTGCCACTGGACTTCTCAAAACCAGCATTAGATGACACAACACAACGAGGCAATACTTTCAATGTGAGCAAAACAAGCTTCAACATAGAATTCTATATCTGGGTAAACTACTGATCACATGAGACAGAATAATAAGCATTTTAGGTTTAGATTCTAAAAATTTACCAACCACATGCCCTTATATATCATGTACGTATCACAAATCAACGATGTATTATAGCCACATATACAGCAAGCTTCTGTATGTCAGCAAAAGAGCAAGACGTGGGATCCAAAACATCCAACAGAGATACACAGCACAATTGGTAGGGGTAAAGAAAAAAAAAAAACCCCCCAAAAACATCCAACATAGGAGAGCAATAAGGAGAATACGAGGGAGACAGAATAAATTCCAGGTTGAACAGCTGAGACAAACAGAGGGATCTGGCAGGAAAGCCTCTAGAAAAGAAGGGAAACTGATAGCTTTCTTGAAACATTTTAGTAATTGGAGAAAAAAGGGCAGGTGTAAGGCGAAACTGATGGAAAAGTTTGAAAATTTTAATACATTTACAGAAAATCATAAACATGAAAGAATAAAGCAATTAATAATCTCTCAGGGAGAGCAAATAGTTATACAAGAAAAGAAACGCAATCCTTGTACATGACTTAGTTCTGGCACAACTATGTACCAGTCATAATAGTTATAACACTGATAAATAATTTTGTTAAATTGTGAAATTGGGGAAAGGAGACTGGGGCATATAAAAGAGTTCAGGCCTCATCTACCATAATAACAAGTCAACAGATAAGACCAAAAGTATAAAGAGAGGACAAATCAAAACAGGAACAAGATATTTCACATCTATCAGATTAACAACTAATTTAAAAGTCTAAACACAAGGCCGGGCGCGGTGGCTCACGACTGTAATCCTAGCACTCTGGGAGGCCGAGGCGGGCGGATCGGGCAGATTGTCCTGAGCTCAGGAGTTCAAGACCAGCCTGAGCAAGAGCGAGACCCCGTCTCTACCAAAAATAGAAAGAAATTAATCGGACAGCTAAAAATATATATAGAAAAAAAAAAAATTAGCCGGGCATGGTGGCACATGCCTGTAGTCCCAGCTTCTCGGGAGGCTGAGACAGTAGGATTGCTTGAGCC
>RJWJ010005458.1:0-68053 GCA_004363605.1 Indri indri
GAAGAGTGACCTGTCCTAATGACTCTTCTTCCCTTATGGCCTTTAGGATTACATGCAGAACATCCATGGCAAGGAGATTGATCTGCTGCGGACAACGGTGAAAGTGCCAGGGAAGCGCCTGCCCCGAGCCACGCCTGCCACAGCCCCAGGCACCAGCCCCCGCGCCAACGGGCTGGCCGTGGAGCGGAGTAACACACAGCTGGGTGGGGGCACAGGTGAGGTGGCTGCCGAGGTGGGGTGTGGGGAGCGGCTACGGCGGGGCCTAGGCAGGCAGGTGGGTGTTTTGGGCTCAGCTTCTCAGCCTGTCCACAGGGCTCCACACGTGCCGACAAGCCAGTGTCACGCTCTGGGGGGTCATCTCAGCCCTGTGCATGTGCCAGAATGCAGCCCCAGCGGAGTTAGTTGAGGTAGCGGAAAATGTCCAGACCGGCAGCTGATTTGGACATCAGGTGGGGCCAGGTGGCCTTGTGTCGGTGGTCCTAGGCCTGTCTCTGCGTCTGGATCCGAGGCAGGCAGTGGGTGGGCGGGGCCTCTTGGCGCACATGGCCAGCATCGCAGCCAAGCTTGCCGCAGGGAGGGAGGCGGAAGGGGACAGAGCTATCAGGGGTCAGCCAGGTAGACATGCCCGCGTCTGCAGTGAGAGGTCGGGTATCTGCTCAGAGAGGACTGAATTCAGCGAGGAGCTGGGGGCAGGGGACGCCGTCGTGTGTGCAGTGTCCGGAATGAAGCTGGGGACCAGGAGGCAGGGAATGGGGCAGAGCAGCCTTTCTCTGGCCGTGTTTCCCTTTCTGTGGGATAGCGTGGGCTCCGGCGAAAGGCCCTGTCCCAGGACTCCCTTCCTAGGCAGGCTCGTTCCTCTTTCCCGGGCTTCTCCTGCCCCGGGCCCTGGGGCTGTCCTTTCACACTTGGGCACCTAGAGCCCCCGGGCTCCTGTGCACTCCCTCCAGGACATCAGTGTCCCTCATGCTGTCCTAGGTCATGGGACAGCATTTCCCTGGGCCCAGAAACAGCTGCTCAAGACCCCGTGCCCCAGAAGTCGGCTCCGGCAGCACGGGGCTTCAGCTGGGTGCGCCCTCCCTAGAGGGCAGTGGGGATGCCAGCGTTTCTGCTTGTCACAGTGACAGGAGGGTGCTACAATATTTAGTGGACAGGGGGCTGGGAACACTGGAACAGACAGGACAGGCCCCAGACAGTAAAGAATTGCCCCTCTGAAGATGCCGATGGGATCTGCACTGGGCAGGGCGAGACGCTAGCTCTCTGGCACGGTCCTTGTTTGCGGTGACCGGGCTGGAGGCGTGGGTGGAGGCCGGGAGGGACCTGACACCACCGCCTGCGACGTCCCAGGTGTGGTGGTGTCTCTGCCCCAGGCCCAGCCCCATGGCAGCTCTGGGAAGTCAAGATCACTGTCCCCATTTTAATGAGGAAACAAAGGCTGGGAGAGGCTGAATAACTTGTCTGTGTTAATCCCCCAGTAAGTGCTAGAGCGAGGGTCGAGCCTAAGTGTGTCTGCCTTGAAGAGTTACATTCTTTCCTAGTCTAAGCCACCCTGAGCTCAGGGCGAGGAAGCTGTGAAGTGTGCAGAGGGAGAGATCTAGTGGATGGAAGGAAGGAAGGAAGCCAAGGAGGACACAGCCAGCCACCAACCTGTCACAGCGGTGTGCCAGCAGGGGGCCCGGGCCTGCTGTGGGGTGCACGGGTGGGAGCAGGGCCCGGCTCCATGGCAGAAATGGTAGGTCACGTGCAGTTCTCAGCGCTCAGCCCAGAGAGCGGTCAGAGCTGCTGGGAGCCCTCTGGCCTGGGTCCCCAGGCCCTCCCAGAGCTTCAGGCAGAGACCAGCAGGCCCCGTCCGGGCAGCGCGGGGTTTCTCCTGTCACACTGAGGGGAGGAGAGGTACGAGTCTGTGGAAGAGAGCCTTTCCGTGAAGGCAGGGAACAAGAGGAGAGCTGGGCTGTTTCCCCGAAGAGGGAGGGGAACATGCAGACGCTGTTCTGCCCCATTCCTGTCCCTGACAGCCTTCCCCTGGGCAGGCGCAGCACACTCGCTCCCGTAATTACAGCACCGTACACGGGAGCACACGGCGCCTGCCGAGCCTCGGCCCCGCTGCCGCGCGCCGACACCAACCCGCACACACACTCACACATGTCTCTCGCTCACCGGGCGATGTTAACATCTCATTATCTTTGTTACTGTAATTACATTATCCGCTGCTTTATGCAGAATTATCCTCCGAGGACTAATTGATGGCTCCATGTTTAATTCATTAATCATTAGCATCAAATTCGACAATTACAGTGCACACTGATTGTGGGATTGCAGGCGTAATGAGGGGAGAATTAACAAAGAAAAGGGAAAGCACTTTCCCTCCCTCAGGGTTTTGGGTTGGGGGCTCAGGGAGGAAGTTGGGCCGGTGATGTCTTGGGCTGGGGCTGGGGGTGAGGGGCCTGTGATTTGGAACCTGGGGGAGAATGCAAGCAGGAGGAGTGCGGAGGGGCCGGGTGTCTGAGAAATTAGGGACCAAGTCTCCCCGACAGGGCTGCCTGCGTGGGGGAGGAGGGGGACCTGTTAGAGCAGAGGGGGAGGTGGTGGGACTCGGAGGAGGCAGCATCGCGTGTTACTTTAGGGGACTGGAAACGGAGACTGGCCTGTCGTCTTGGTGCCACACGTATGTTACTAAGCACTTACTATGTGTCTGGTCCTGCTTTCGGTGTTAGGGCAAATACAAGAGAAACACAAAACTTGCTCTCTGCCTTTGAGCATCGTACTGTCCCCAGAGCGTTTGGTATGTCTGGCCTGTTCCTTTACCTTCTAGCGGCTTTAGCTCAGGCTGCCTATCCATAGGCTTCCAGAAACAACCCCCCGCACCCCAGGGCTGGCGTGAGGCCTCGCGTGTGCCCTTTCCCTGGCTTCGCCTCTGCTCCTTCCTCCAGCTTCAGCCAGCGCCAGGCCCTCCTCTGCTTTCCTGCTGACCCCCTGCACCTGGCTAGGTCCTCGGGGTAACGTGCGAAGCCACTCCGCGCGGCCCACCTGTTCTTAGACGCCCGGGGCCATTTCCTTCTGGCCTCAGTCACCGCCCTCAGTCTTGGGTGGACTGAAGACAGGGAAGGAAGCTTCCCGGTTCTCAGTGTCCCAGCCCAGGCCCTCTAAGTGTCACAGGCCTTGAGGCCCCATGCTATTCCCGGATCTCTCCAGAAGGGCCTTGGCCCGGGAGCAAGGCCGGGAAAGCCTGCAGGCACTGTCCTCCTCCCTCCGCTGCCGCGTGCCTGCCCAGCCTGGGCGCTGCTGGCGCCTTGGGTTCCCCTTGGCTCTGCCATTCTTCCCTGATGGGAAACGAAAGATTAATTTTCTCCAGCCCAACAGGATAATTACTAATACTAATTAGACATAATTACTTGAATTTGATACACTTATTTCTCGTCAGAATGGCAGCAAAGCTGAGGCAAAGCAAATGGCGTATGTGGACTAGAATGCGGGGTGCAGGGGCCTGAGCCAGGAGGGGCAGGGGCCGGGACAGGGCAGGCCCAGCTCTCGGCCTCGGCCAGGGAGCACTGCAGCGAGGGGGGCCAGCACCACCCAGCTGTTGCACAAGTTGGGAGGCCCTGGCGTAGAAACGCCTCCCTGGGTCCTACTCCCCCACCCATTCCGGCTCTGGGGTCACAGGGAGGGGAGAGTTGTGGACCTTGACGTGCATGGAGAGAGCGGGTGCGAAGGTCTGCGGACGGGCTGCTGGGCACAGGCCTCTGGCTCTACAGTAACCCCGGCCGCCACCTGGCGAACCCAAGATCTCATTTTTGGTCAGCAAAACCTGCTGGAATTTCTCAGCTCTGCCGTCACCCTGTTTTCAGGACAGTGTCTCTGTGCACCCTTTGCCTGGCCTCCCGTCCAGTCTGACCCTTCCCCCCTCAGGTGCCCCCCACCTGGCCAGCAGCGCGTCCCTGCACTCCGAGCGCCCACTCAGCAGCGCGGCCTGGGCCGGCCCGCGCGCAGAGGGGCTGCCTCAGCGCTCCTGCTCCGTGTCCAGCGCAGACCAGTGGACTGAGGCCGCTGTCCTGCCCCCGGGCACGCAGCACCCTGGTGAGTGGTGGCGCTGCCTGTCCCCCCTCTTCGGGGACCCAGTTAAGGGACAGAGGAGGGTAGCTGTGCAGCCTTCTCAGCCTGGGAGGCTGCAGTGGGACGGTGCCCAGCTGAGCCCTCCAGGGCTTGTCACAGACACCTGGCTGTGGGGCCTGGCACCAGTCTTTTCTTGGAAGCGGAGTAGGGGCCCTGACCCTCTCCAGCCACCACGTGTGGCCACTTCCCCCTTTGCTTTCCCCAGAGTCCTCTGGCCCTGGCAGGGCCAGTGCTAGAGGCCCATCCTCTGCAGCGCCTCCTCCCCTCTGTCCCCAGGCGGCGCTGGTGGCGGCTCCTGCATCCCCATCAGCCCCCTGCACAGTCAGCTCATCAGCCTCTCGGCAGGGGGACAGGGAAGCGGCTGAGTGGGGCAGTCTGTCGGACGCTGCGGGCTCTAAGCTGTGCAGTAGCACCTCTGCCCCAGCCGCTGCCATGGAGCCAGGGGGTCCCCTGGAGTTGTCCCGAAAGGTCGTTTTCCCACCTGTGCTGGCTCCCTTGGACTAGGTGGGTTGGACACTCAAGCTTCTCTCTGCAGTCCACCCCTGGGCTTCCGCCTTCTCCTCTCTTCGTTCTCCTTTCTCTCTTCCCTCTCTCTTTTCTCTCCCTCCTCCCTGTCCTCCCCACCTACCTCTCTCTCCCCCGCTTTCTTCTTTCAACCTGGCTTTCACCCCAGTGCTAACCTTTTGGCCACAGACCCTGTCAGCAGTTCGAGGGCCAGGAAGGGAAGGGACAGTCTCCTTACAGTGAAGGCGTAAAGACAGGGAGGAGACCCGGGGCGCCCCACTGCCCCCTGGCAGGCCAGGGGCTGGGTATCCCACGGCAAACCTGCGTCCCACTGCTGCCCCAGCCAAGGCACATTCACATTCTCCCTGAGCTGCGTCCCAAAGACCCCTCCCTGCCCCCTTCAGTAGCCGCGCTCCCACCCACCTGGCCGGCCTCAGCTCTGGAGCAGCCGTGAGGAGCTGGGCGATCCCAGCACAGGGCGTCTCTGCCCCCAGCCTGGCCCAAGCCCACGCCCACCCTGGGGAAAGCCAGGACGGAGGGCATGAGAAGGGAGCCGGGCCGTTGCTTGGGGTCACGGGTCCAGGGCCTGTGCTGGCCCTAGTGAGCCCCTCTGTTGA
Organism: Indri indri; assembly: GCA_004363605.1. Lineage (NCBI taxonomy): Eukaryota > Metazoa > Chordata > Mammalia > Primates > Indriidae > Indri > Indri indri. The sequence goes on from RJWJ010005458.1 coordinate 5,229, forward strand.
GTCTGGAGGGAGGAAGGCAGGGAGGGAGGGAGCGTGTCTGCCTCTAATGAAGTTTGACATTTAGTGGTGAGCGCCGGGCGGGGTGTGGGAGACAGAGCTTGATTAGCGCGCTCTAATTGACGGTAATTAGGCAGCTCCCTGATTGTTTCTAATTCTGCTATTAATTGTGAGGAGCGGGGAGTGTGATTGAGGATAAATTTGGTGCGGAGCTGCTGGGGCTTCAGCTCCCTGTGAGTTCCCCGGGCTGCCTTCCACCCTCCAGGCTGCAGAGGCAGTCTCCTCCCTTCGCTTTCTCCTGCTCGAAGTTTCCTGCTCGCCCCCCACGTTTTCCTCCATGGCTGGGGAGCTTTGGGACTGGGAAGCCCGGGCAGACCCCTCGCCTGGAGGGAGGGTGTCCGTCTGGCTGGCCCAGCTACAGTTGGCAGGACTGGTCCTCTCCTCCCTGTGCTCTGGGCCTCCCCCGCTCCTCCGCCTCCCCTCTTCCCACACTTCTCCCACTCTCCCCTCACCAGCCAGTGGCCCAGCTGAGGTGCTCAGTTCCAGCCCCAAGCTGGAGCCTCCCCCATCTCCCCACTCCAACCGGAAGAAGCACCGGCGGAAAAAGAGCAGCGGGACCCCCCGACCAGACGGCCCCAGCAGTGCTGCCGAAGGTTAGGGGGCCCCAGAGGGGAACGGGCACAGGAGGTGGGCGGCGGGACTTGGGGACAGTACTCTAAAGGTAACACCCTTTTCTCTGTATTAGACGGATTAGGCACTTTCTAGTAGTAATTTCTAATAAAGGTAGTTCCCTAACCTCTTTTGGTAATCTAGACCCAGAATCTTAGGAAAGTTCTTTTTTTCTGCTGAAACCCTTTCTGTTGAAATGCGAGCTGCTTTTATTCTTAAAGAAGGTAAAAGACAGCAGGCTACTACTGCGATAGCTCTGCCAAGACGTGTGGGGCAGGACCTATGTTTTCTGTGTCTCTTGTGTCATCCGAGTTTAATGAGTGCTGGATACCTAGTAGGTGCTTAATACGTGTGTACAGACTGGCTAAGTCTCCCCTTAGTCTTCCTTAGGCTAAGGAATTCAGCTCCTTAAACATCCTGCCGTACGACCTTTCTCATAATCTTTTACTAATTGTAGCGCTGCTCCTCTCATTTTCCCCAAAGTATGTTCAAAATCTCCCTCTTCTCAGTGATTGGAGTCTCTTTGCTCCCAAATAAGTTTAATTTCTGTAGACTCATAATTTCTCATTCTGCTCTAATTGTCAGGGTTAGGGGCATGGGTCAGGTGAGCGGAAATCAGCTTTTCCAGCCAGCCTGTGACACAGTGCTGCTTAGCGTTTACGGAACAGGGTGTCCACTGTGGTCCAGGGGACTGAGTCCCCCAGTGATCATGGAGATCCTGTGGCTCAGAGGCTGTAGTTGTAAGTGAGGTGGGTGCAGCGTTGGTGCCTGGGGCAGGCAGAGGCGCCAGTCCTGTCTGTGTGAAAGGGTGGTCCTGTCAAGGGGCCCTGAGAGCAGGAGCCAGCAGAGGAAGACTTCCAGGGGATGCTGGTGTCGTTGAGGTGAGGCTGCCCAGGGCCAAGATGCAGCAAGGACTTACAAGCAGGGATGGCCTTGGCCAAAGGTGTGGCTCACCCTGGGGCCTCCCCACAGGTACCTGTGCCAGCCTTGGTGACACAGTCACACTGCTCATGAGGAGTGTTCACCATGGGGCAGTGACCATTGGAATGAGACTCGTGTGGCTGTGGCTGTCTTCCAGGGGCCTGGGGCAGCAGAGCTGGGAGGGGCTTCACCACACTGCTCGGGGTAGCAGTCCAGCCCCCAGTGCTTGTTACTGCAGAGGCCCGCGGGTCCCCGATTGCTCACACACTCCTGGAGAAAACCTCTCCTCCTCTCCCCCATGCACTTGCCCTTCCTGCCTGTCTATGCCAGGGTGGTGGGGGAGGGGCCGAGCTCCCAGGAGCCCCACGCTGACGCCGTCAGGAATATTGGGTTTAATGAGCTGCAAAATGAGGCGGCTGCAGCTGACATATACGGATGGTGCCCACACCCGCCTCCCCACCCCTCCCAGCGTTTGCCTCCTAGCACCCGTCGCATCCTTCTCCAGACGCTCGGCTCTTCTTTCCCCAGGAAGCACCTCTCTCTGGCTTCAGACCCATTCCTGACAGTGCCAGGGATGTCAAGACCTGTGTCCCCAGTCTTTTTTTCCCCAGGCTCCACAGGTGGTTAGGAGTGAGGTTTGAGGGCTCACACTAGTCTTACAAGTTTACTCTGCATCCCCCTTGAGAGCGTGGCCTGTGAGGCTGGGTGGGCAGATCTGGGGCAGGACGAGTGCCAGGGAAGCCAGGCAGGGAGTGGCGTTGTGGCGCTGGGCGTGCGTGGTGGCCAGGAGCCTTGAAGGCATGACCTCCCCTCCGCAGAGGCAGAGGAGTCGTTTGAGTTTGTGGTGGTGTCCCTCACCGGGCAGACCTGGCACTTCGAGGCCTCGACGGCGGAGGAGCGGGAGCTGTGGGTGCAGAGCGTGCAGGCCCAGATCCTCGCCAGCCTGCAGGGCTGCCGCAGCGCCAAGGACAAGGTTGGCATGGGGAGGTGGGGCGCCCGTGGAGCACCTGGCTGGGATGGGACCGAAAGAGGCCTCGTGACTGACCCTTGTCTCTCCCGCCACGTGGCAGACTCGACTGGGGAACCAGAACGCGGCCCTGGCTGTGCAGGCCGTCCGCACCGTGCGTGGCAACAGCTTCTGCATTGACTGCGACGCACCCAGTGAGTGCTGAGGCTGGGAGGTGGGGAGCCCAGAGAAAGCTCTGCAGGCACCAGGAGGCGGGGAGGATGCAGGGAGGACTCTCCTAGTTGTCCCACATCTCTGGTTGCCGCCCGCTGTACTGCTTTCCTCTCCTCGCCTAGACCCGGACTGGGCCAGCCTGAACCTGGGCGCCCTGATGTGCATTGAGTGCTCAGGGATCCACCGACACCTGGGGGCCCACCTGTCCCGGGTCCGCTCCCTGGACCTTGACGACTGGCCACCTGAGCTGCTGGCCGTTATGACCGCGATGGGCAATGCCCTGGCCAACAGCGTCTGGGAGGGGGCCCTGGATGGCTATGCAAAGCCAGGGCCTGAAGCATGCAGGTGAGTGGATGGGGCCCTGAAGCTGGCCAGGAAGGGAGGGGACATCCAAGGCTCCCAGCATGGGGAAGCCTGCCGTGGCCGTGACAGTGTTAGAAGGGTTAAAACTAGCGGTTGCTCTGCTTGGCAGTTGGCCCCTTGGGGGTACCCCTCCCCCTCTGGTGCCTGTCACTCAGGCGCCTCACAACAACGGGCCCTTTCTGAGCCGTTATCAGCAGGTCAGGGGGCCAGCAGGAGGCGCATGCGCAGGGCGCCTATCGCAGTGTGGTGCGGAGCGCCGTGGCCTGCGCTGAGATGCGGAGAATGGGCGGTAGATAGGGTAGGGCCTGGCCCCCAGCGCGGGCCCCCACCCGCTTTGTTCCAGCACTGCCAGTCGGAGAGAGTTCAGACGGCCAGATAAGCTGCCACCCGGGCCTGCCTGGAGTCATCCTGCCCTCTCAGCCCCCGCATCCCTGCTGCCCCAAGGGTCCTCCCTTCAGTGTCCCTTCCTTTCAGCGTCTCCTGCCTGCCTTACGTTATACGTATGCCCTGGGGTTTCTTAGGCTTCTCTGTTTCCCTCTGCTCCGTCTTACATTCTCTATTTCTTCCTCATCCCCCGTTTCCTGTCCTGACCACCCCCTGCCCCACCTGTTGGCTTGCTGTCCTGCCTCGCTCACGCCTGGATGGACCTGTGGCTGCAGAGAGGAGAAGGAGCGCTGGATACGGGCCAAGTACGAGCAGAAGCTCTTCCTGGCCCCGCTGCCGAGCTCTGACGTGCCGCTGGGGCAGCAGCTGCTCCGGGCGGTGGTGGAGGATGACCTGCGGCTGCTGGTGATGCTTCTGGCACATGGGTCCAAGGAGGAGGTCAACGAGACCTATGGGGACGGGGACGGGCGGACGGCTCTGCATCTCTCCAGTGCCATGGCCAACGTTGTCTTCACACAGCTGCTCATCTGGGTGAGTCGAGGCACCTTGGACCTACCCTGATCTCGCCCTTACTCTAGCCCTTTGAAAGCTACCTCTCTGTTTCCTCCCCCAAAACCAGTATCTTTCCTCCCACGTCATGCCAAGGGTGAAAATGTGCTTTCTCCTGCAGTATGGGGTGGACGTGAGGAGCCGGGACGCCCGGGGCCTGACCCCGCTGGCCTATGCCCGCCGGGCCGGCAGCCAGGAGTGTGCAGACATCTTGATCCAGCACGGCTGCCCCGGCGAGGGTTGTGGCTTAGCGCCTACCCCCAACAGAGAGCCTGCCAATGGCACCAATCCCTCTGCCGAGCTGCACCGCAGTCCCAGCCTCCTGTAAGGCCCAGGAAAAGGACAGAGGGGCCAGAAGGACCCAGCCTGGGGATCCTCCTCTCTGCAGGCGCTGGAAGAAACAGACACAGAGACAGAGAAGCAGCGACGTGCAGAGGAAGAAGGAGAGGCAATTAGAGAGGAAAGGCAAAGGGATCCAAGGAGAGTTTTGGGATTTGAACGGCAGCAGAGAGAGGGAGTGAGGTATTTAGCCCTCTGCCCGAAGGTGCCATTGAAAAGGGACAGGACCCTTTGGAGGTGCCTGTGAGGAGAGGGGAGCAGGACCTCTCCCTCCTCCAGATCCCTTCCTCCTGCCGCCAGCCCCTGCAAGCCGTCATCCTAAAACTGGGACAGGGCACAGGTTGGGGGTGCTGGGTGGGAGAGACGGGGTGATCTGTGAGTCCTATGTAAACTTTGTACATTGGAATATTTATGTTTGTGTACATAATTGGTGTGTGTGTATGATGAGCCAATAAACCAGACTGTGTGTGTGGCCTTGTCCCGTTACATTGCTGCCCTTCCGAGAATGCCCCGCATCTCTGCTTCCGTGTCCCTTTCTTGTCACTTTTTGCTGCCTGTGTTCTAAGACTTTCTTCCCTCTTAGCCTGGGCCTCCTACTTGTGTCGATTCCCTCCGGCCTCCCCGGGCAGAAGCACAGTGCGTCAGCAGCTCGGCACGGCGAGTCCTGGCACGAGGAGACAGAGCTCCTGGCTTCCCCCGGTGCCTCCTTCCCCTCACTCCGCACCTGCAGGAAGTTTCCAGCTAGTCTCTTTATTGTCACCAACATTGTCCCTGGTAACCTCATGCTCACCCTGTGCTGGCTAGCGAGGGCATAAGCATTGTCCCCTTTCCTCTGAGTCTGGGGACCCGCCCCCCCAGCCAGATGTGCAGAGAGATACTTGCGTCAATAGATGGGAGAACGTCAAGGAGGCCGCCAGACGGATGAGTGGCAGCACTTCTCTCAGGATGGCTGTGCGACAGTGGAGAGGGCCTCATGCCCAGGCTTTGCTTGTGAGGAAGCGGTAGGAGGTAGGTCACTGACACCGGAACAGCCACCTTAACTCTCACCGACATGTCGCCAAGCCAAGCTAGGGGTAGCATCCAGAGCCCCTGCTTTTCCTTCTGACTGTCCCTTGGTTATTCTAGAAAGAAGGCCTGGGGGAAACCCCTCTCTCTTCTGGCTCCTAAAGGATGAGACATTGCTACATTAGGGTCCCGCTCTCTGAGGAGTCTGTTGCTACCTCATTCCTGGAGCCACATTGCTGTGGCCCTTGTTTTCTCAAACACCTCAAGTACATGTTAGGTGTGGTGGGCTCGTGCTCCGTGCATGGGCACCTGCCTACATGTAGGGAAATGACCAAGTAACACTATTCAGAGAGGAAACCAGATTTTATTTTCTTGGTCCAGAGCCCCTTTTGCAAGGCTGATAAGACCTTACATATAGATTAGGGCAGAATAGACACAGGGCCATGGGTTGTTGGGCTCAGGATACTAGCAATAATCACCCCGAGTCCCTAAGGAAAACAAGCTGGTTGGGAAGGCTAGATATACTTGGTACTATTTAGGAGGCTTCATGGGTAGTGCCAGAAAAAATGGTGGATCAGGCCTTGATTTGGGCTGCTGCTCCCCAGCCTTCCTGCCCAGGTGCTCACTCACCCTCCACCACCAGGTCATGGAGCCACAGAGCCTCTGCTCCAGCCCTGCCAAAGGGACAATAGCTCCTGTGATCTTCCACCTCTGCCTGGTTTATCTCCTAAAAAGAATCTTACCCTGTAGTAGGTTCCCTGTGTGGCCTGAGTCTAAAGGTATCAGAGTAAACTTAGCTTTGATGTAGATCAGGCTGAGAAAGGGACTACATATTTTCAGTCTAATTCCTAAGCCCTCCTGAAATTTAGCCACGGAACAGAAGATGTGCTTGGATCTGTGCTGTCCAAGCTGCAGGACTGCGGTACCATTAATGGCCAGTCCCAGCTCCTGGCTGCCTACTGTCTGGCTGCCAAACTAGCTGGGAGAAGTGAACCGCCAAGGAAAGGTGGTCTCAGTCTCATGGTGAGAGGTGCTCAACACTGTTAGAGTGAAGGAGACACTGATGAATCTGCCATTCCAGGAATCAGGGAATAGCCAGAAATTTGTCCTCTAAGGAGGGTGAGGAGGCAGGCCAGGTATTTGACTGAGCTGTACTTCTCTCCCTGACCCTAATACCTTAATTTCCTAAGTTTCCTTGCCACGTTCATAGCCTACCTGTTTTTCTTCTTGATGGTTCTGTTCTCTATCTAGCTCCTCTCCCAAATCAATACAGGTCATGTTTCTTCTCAGGAAGCCCGGTTACCAGGATACCAACTTCAGCTGGTTTCTGTAATAATCCCCTTTACCCAATGTCTGTTTAGATGCATCTGTGGAGCCCCGCTCCCTGTGTTTACTCTGTCCACTAATACAGTTCCCTAATTTGCTCACAGAATAGAATGCCAATCCCTACCTGTGATTTCTGTAGCCTCCCCCACAGTACACACTCTTCTACAACCATTGCAGATTCATCTCTGTCCCATCCGCTTTGCAGTGGCCTCCCTCAGCTGATCTTGTTCCGTAACAGAAGAGCTTGTGCTATCCCAAGCTTCAAAAATGGTACAATGGGGAGGAGAAACCACAGTTAATACCGTTAAAAACAGAACACTGGAAACGGGTCTTTTCCCCTAGGCCCTTGCATCTGGAATTCAAAGGGTGGCAGAGATAGACTAAGCTTCTGTGTCTTCTGCATAGAAAACAATTTATTACTGAGCTCACAGGTGACATGAGTGAGCCCCCCACACCCCACCCAAGTCACTGACAGCACCTCTACCTAGTTAGACAGCCTGGACACACCCCAGCTAAACCCAGGATCAAATGCTCCATTGCCCTTCATAATACAAAAGGGAGTGAATCTCTACCCAGAAGTCTGCCAACTCTTCCAAAGAGGAGAAAGCAAAAATGAAGGAGCTTGCCTGTTGAGTGGGTGGAGGGAAGAGAAGCAGCATGTTGGGAGCACACGGAGTGGCAGTGAGCAGTCCCGAGTGGAGAAGCACAGGATGGAGGTAGGTAGTTCACATGGGGGGCACTGGGGACCTGAAGAATTTCTATGGAGGCCAGTGACAGTTCCATTCCATTTCTTTGTAAAGGAGGCAAGATGGTACCCGCCCCAAAGGAGTGGGATGGAATGAACTCTGGCTGAGGACCAAGGACACAACTTTCCCAATCTCTCTTAGGGGTGCAGACAGACAGAAACAGATAGCTCCATATATACAAACTTTACATAAAATAAATAAGGAGCTGCCATCTGCTTGGCTAGGTATGGTCTTGGATTCCTTCCCTTGGCAGCAGCTGTTCCAGGGCATTAGCCATGGAACCTTCAGGCCCCAGGCATCATAACCCTCCCCTCCCCAGGAGTCCACCGTGGTCCTCACAGCTCCTCAACAGTTAGAACCCAAGCCCCTCTACCCTGCAGCCCCTAGTCCTGAAGGTGTCTGGAACAGGCTCAGGGCCAAGTCCCCACATCTCGGGTTCCTGGAGGAGTACACCAAGGGCTAGGTTAATTGCCAACTAGCCCCTCTGGTCCACAGAACCCTGACTCAGTCTCACAGCAGCTCAGGCACAGATCCATTGCCTTCCTAAGTCCATGGGCGCCCATTCAGGGCCGGGCCCCCTGCTCCATTTGTTGGTGCTGGCTCCGCACAGCAAACCTGTTGACATGCACAGGTATGGGCACGACAATCTTGGGGTTTCTTACAGGCTCCCCAGAACGGCTGCTCACGTTGCCAGCTTTGATGCGCTTCCACTTGGCCCGTCGATTCTGAAACCAGATCTTGACCTGCACCTCACTGAGCTTAAGGGCATGGGCGATCTGGGAACGCTCTGTCAAGCTCAGGTACTTCTTGCAATGAAACTCCTTCTCCAATTCCAAAAGCTGCTCGCTGGTAAACGCTGTGCGGCGCCGTCGGCTTTTCCCCCCAGGAGCTGTGACCCCTGCTGCCACCGGTGCCCCCTCCTCAGTTCCAGTCCCCAGGCTTCCCTTTAGCTTCGGTTTAGGTCCCAGAAGAGCCCCCGGGCCCCCCGCAGAACTGTCCAGGAAACCGTCGTCCTCGCTGTCACCGCCTGAGCCCTCTTCCTCCTGTTCGCTGCCTGCCGGGTCTCCTGCTGGTGCCTCATCTGAGCTGCACACCTTCCCCTCTGCTGTGGGGGGCGAGAGACCAATGGAGGGGGAGGGAGAAGCAAGGAAAGGACAGACGGTTTGGAGGAGGCGCAAGGAACCATGGCCAGGAGTAGGGGTGGGGGACAGCAGGGAAAGATGCAGATGTGGAGAGATGGGGAGGAGAGGAGACAGAAGGGTCATACATCCAAGGTGGAGAACGGGGAAGGGGTTTAGGGAAGACAAAGAAACGGGAAGAAAGGTATTAACCAGCACAGATTTCACTACAGAAACGTGGGGGAGGCAATAAGGGTATGGACAATGACCCCTCAACTTTCCCACCACCCCATCTCATTCTCCTGACCCACTGTCTCCCCAGCTTTCTCCAAACCCAGAGACCAAGGGCCCAGTGTCCCACTTGGACACCACCCCTCCCAAGCCAGACCTCGCAGTCTCAGGTCCCGGAACGGAGCAGTGTTGGACCTGGCTCAAGTTCCTTCCAGAGCACTACTGTGGGAAGGCGTGAAGGAGAACTGACCTTCGCAGGATAGATGGGGAGATGAGGGCTGCCGGCCTTTGTTACTCCCCGAGGAATCCTCATCTGGCCCAGCTAGCAAGAGCCATCCCAGGACCTCTATTCTTTCTTCTCTTTTCCCTCTTCACTAGATCTAGAATCACAGAATCTCACTTCCAGATGGCCTTCAAGGTCATATGATCTGTCCCCCGACCCTGCCCGCAAATTTGGGTCCAAGAAATGTTATCGGAGGAGCTGGGAGTCAGAGGTTTCCTCACCAGCCCCATTCCCAATTCTCCTTAACCAGACACCCAGCCTGGAATGGGAGTCCCGGATACGTGGCACCTTGTCCACGGCCAGATTTTTCTCCCAGTTACTTAGGCCTCCTGACCCCCTTTCAGTCAATACCCTTAATTTGAAAACGACATCATCTGTTTCCCACCTTCCCTCTTTCCTGGCCAAGGCTGCCTGAGCAGCACAAACAGCTGCTTTCTGCTCAAGTTCAGAATCCCGAGGGCCCTGAACTTGATGTCCCCTGGGAGGACTGGAAGGAATATGGGAGGAGGAGGAGGAAAATTATAGAGAAGGAAATGGTGAAAAAGAAATTTTGACTCAGTAGATTACTGATTATTTGTAATCACAGGCATATAAACATTTTAATCCAAACCTAATTCTAAAATTTAATTCAACCATTGGTTTCAATCTTCTTATCCACTGACATATTTTATCGGAACTCCAAATAATGCATTACAAATGTTTTCAGTGTTTGAGTTTTACAAACTCCCCTGTTTTCTGCCCAAAGGACCAAACAACAGTGAAGTAACAGAAAGTCAAAAGACAACTGACCAATAGGAAAGAGAACAGAGCAAATGGATAATCTGTAAACTGAATAGTTAGCTGTTTCCAAGAGAGTTCAGTGTGTAAAGGCAGGAGGCCTTCATAAACATCTGTGGGAGCCAATCTGTGTCTACCGAGCATGCACGTACGTGCATTAGCACACTCGGAGGTTGAGAGTACAACTCAAACAAAATTCAGGGCATGGTGAAATGCTTTACAAGAGAAAGAGGGTATGTGTGTGACCGTCGATAGAATGAATGCCTCCCCGCCCCATTCTCCAGAGCCGTGCCTTTCCCCTCACTGATGCAGTCCACACCTGTTCCTTTCCTCACTGACGTGCTCTTCTGTGGCGAGAATTCTCAGCCCCTGTCCACATCACCCCGCTTCATCTAAGTCAGCCTCAAACCTCAAGGGTGTCTTCATCCCTCCCCTTTTCTTCCTCTTGTGCTTCCTTCTTCATCTAAGCCCGAGCGGCACGCCCCAGTGTAGGCTCACCCAGTCTTCCCATGTTGCACCTACTCATCGCTTTTCACCGGCAAATGGTGTCGTTCTCTCTTTAACAGCTTGCACAGGCTGCCCTGGTGCCCAGCGCCAAGCCCTGTGTGGATAAGCACCATCCACTACCTGCAATGATGCATCCTCATGATACCGCTCACCATCCTGTGCTTTCTCCCTCATCCCGTCCCTAGCCATATCCATTTTGTTTTCTGTAAGATTTACATCCTCGGTTTCCTCCTTCGTTTCATCAAGGGCTTGTCCCCACACTGTTTTCTGCTTCTACAGAACTTAACATGTCCCAGACTGAACTTCGGACAGATCAGCTCTTCCTCACCTCTACCCACATCTTCATCTCGGTTAATAGTAACTCCGGCTTCCGTGTGTTCAAACCAAACCTTGATGCCATGCTTCACCCCTCTCTCTCACAGCCCGTGCCCAATTCACACGCGAACCCTGCTAGTGCTGACGCGTTCTCGCCGCCTCCTCTGCTACCAGCTAGTCCGCGTCAGCACCATCTCCAACCCGATTCACAGACACCTTCTCCGAGCTGCTTTCCCGGCTCTGCCCTTACCACGCCCCCTGCCCACTTTTCCTCCCTCTGTTTGGAATACTATACTCTTCACCTAGATCTTTGCTCTGGCTCGTTCCCTACCTCCTTCAGGTTTTTATTTTATCAACGAGAACGTCTCTGATCATCCTTTTAAAATGATCCTTTTAAACACCCCCCATATTCCCTAAGCCCCTTCTCTGATTTATGTGTTACTATAGCGCATGCCACCAATTTTATGCATTTATTTTATTGGCTGGCTCTTCCTATTAGAATATAAGCTTAATGAAGGTAGGGGTTTTAAATATTTTCAATTCACTGTATATCTTCGGCACCTTGAAAATTACCTGCACAGAGTAGGCACTTAATAAATACTTGTTGACTAAATAAAAGAAACTATTTCCAAGCACTGTGTGTGTGCTCTCTCCCTCTCCCTCTTTCCTTCCTTTCTGGTCCCTTCCTTTCCCAAGCCTCTCCTAAGATGTTCCCCAAAACCCCACCCTACTGCAGCTCCAGTGCCCATAAGACCTCTTCCCCATGAATGTTATCCTACCCACTTTTCAGAACTCCTCAGATCTCACATTAGCTGGAAAGGAACCCACACACAGTGGAAATGTATGGGATCTTAGAATTCTACAGGGTGGTAAAAGAAATTAAGGACAATTACAATACCATTACTAAATCCTCTAATTTTTAAAACATAGTAGTAAATAATAACAGAAAGAATAACAAAAGCTTGTAAAACAGCTCAATATTACAATATTTTAAACAGTGCTAAAAAGGCAGAAACCACATTTCAGGGCTTGAAGGATGAAATCATTTAGTACAGTTCCAAGCACCCAGGGGGTGTCCAATAAATCTAAATTGACGGTGATTGAGCTGAGGCTCCCAGGTTCCTGGATCTGGCAGGACCCTCCTGAGATCGTATCATCCATTCCTCTGTCTTCAGACAGATCCATAAAATCAAGGCCACGTGAGCTAGCCACCCTCAGTGCTGCTTTTACAGCCATTCAAGGAGCATAGGTTCACTTGATCCCGGTGGGATGCTGAGTGGCAGCGGCAAGATTTTCTTTCTGAGCCTTTATAATCATGACATTGAGGCCTCTGATAAGCAACTCTTGGAACAAAATGGGCTGGGGCAATAGAAAAAAGAGGGGAAAGTACAGCCATATGCCTCAGAGGAAAGCGACTTGGACAATGAGTGAGATGGACAAGGAGTAGGAGAAAGAAGGCAAGGCCAAAGCAGGCAGAAAGACTGGGGCAAGAGAGAAGCGGGGTAGAGAAGTGGCAGAAGAATTAAATGATGAGTCAGAGAAAACAAAATGGCTGAAAAGTTTACAGAAGGGAAAGAGAAAACAGGAAAAAAAACCAGGGGAAAGAAAGCAGAAAGTGCTTTTTAAAAAACATTCCTACCTACCTTTCCCCTGCCCCTGGAATATTGATGCATTTGGAGCGAAGCTCTCTGCTGCCCCAACAGAAGGAGTACTACAGAACGCAGCAGCCAGAGTGCTGGGGACCAGGAAGGGGAACGGGAGGAGCAAAACAGTAGTGGGAGCCTTTACAATGCAACAATCCCAAAACAGTTTACTATTTCCTCATGAATTAGCTGAGAAATAAATGCAACATATTTTCTTTTATCCAATTTATAATGAATCTTAATGGTAAAAATAAACAAAATAAAAATTACACGTAAAAATTCGTTATTGACTGAAAACTGAAAGGAGCAAATCCTTTTTTTCCTCCCCAGAGACAGGGTCCCCCTCTGTCGTCCAGGCTAAAGTGCAGTGGCACAATCACAGCTCACTGCAACCTCCAACTCCCAGGCTCAAGCGATCCTCCTGCCTCAGCCTACAGGCAACGACCACCCAAGCCTGGCTAATTTTTAAATTTTTTGTAGAGATGGGGTCTCGCTATGGGTCTTGAACTCCTGGCCTCAAACGATCCTCCCGCCTCAGCCTCCCAAAGTGCTGGGATTGCAGGTGTGAGCTACCATGCCCAGTGCAAATCTTTTTAATAAAATTCCTATTTGCAAAATTCGATTTAGAATAATCAGACTTGGTAAATATAATGTCCACATAAGAAAATTTCCAACTGCAGACACTATAATTGGTTGATATGAGCAAAAACACTTGATAAACAAGATTTCATTAAAAATTTTACATGGACAATAATGATTCTGATGAGAATACTTTTAGCAAAATGAAAATGTTTAAATTGGAAAAAATGTGACTGTGCTAGGTAGGCAGGCCAAATAGACAGAAAGGTTCCGTCTTTTGTGTATGAGAATAATATTATTGGTAATAAGAAGAGTATATTGAGTTTCTACCTTGCTCCCTATGGGTAAGTCTAGAGCTTGTGAAAAACGTTTGGTAGACCAGGGAGAATGATTGTAGGACAGACTGGTTATTAGGAAACATGCAGAGTTCATGTGAATTCTCCTGGTAGATGCTATTATCCTAAGAACCAGAAATCACAAGGTTTGAACCATAATTTCCCACAGAGTTCATGCTGGGGGCACTGACCCCGCCCCAGAGAACAGCACTCAGGCTCCAGGGGATGTGCTCGCACGCACAGGGCCTTCCTTCTGAGAGAGGGGAAGCAGCTCTGGAGCCAGAGGGAAGCCCCGCCTCGGCAAAGGGCTGGGTCAGGCTGGGGAAGAAATCAAGGGCCGAAGAATCCGTGGTAGTTGTGCTCCAGTAGCAAGAATACCCAGCACCAGACTCGCACGATCTAGAGGGCGAGTCCTTCAGTCCTTCAGTCACCAAGGATGATGGAGAGCCACCGAGGGAGTGGAGGACAGCTTTAGACACCAGCTACAGAAACCCATCTGGCCCTTGTGCTTCTCCTCACTCATCCAGGTACCGTAGCTCCTGTTCTGTTACAGCCTACAGAAAATCAATTGTCTTTACAGAACAGAATTCCCTGCATTCTGACTTCCCTTCCCTCTACTTCAAAAACAGCTACCCTGCCTCTTCCCCCATCCACTCTCAGGAAAAGTTCCCTCCTGCCCTGCCCTTCGCAGGACAGTGAACCTCTTCCCTGATCTTCCCTGGTCAACTGCTCAGCTCCCCGAATACAGACAGCTCCAACTTGGGTGGGGTCCAGAGGTGGTAAGAAATAGGTCATCCCTCAAAAACGATACATTTGCCATCACTCCCATTTCGAAATCCTCGTTTCATCAGCATGCCCAGTTATTTCTCTGTTCTTTTCAGACACAGTACTTTCTCCCGCTGTTTATAACAACCAACTCACTTTCAGTGTGTTTTCACTCATCCCGTTAATTTCATGCTTCCATTATGCTACTACTCCTTCCTATAATTTAGGCACAATAGGAACATTCATTTTTACTTTCTCTCTCTCCACTCTTCCCATGACTCCTCAGCATTCTTTACTCCAACTCCACAGAATTTTCTCTACATCACCGCCACCCAGAGCCCCTCCCAGCTTCACGACAAGTTCGGGGTGATCTCCCACCACCGGGCTCAGACTTCCTTTCACGGCGTACTGACACTGTCACTGCCAAGAGCACACTTGTATGACCTTTACCTTTTCAAAACATTTTTCACATTTATTATTTTATCTTCAAGCAACTCATTGAAGTAGAGCAGCTCTGTTATTATTAGTAATAAGAGAGTTAGCAACCTTATTTTCAGGTTAAAAAACATGTAGTTTCAGAAAGATTGTATGCTTTTCCTAAGTCACATAGACAGGGACAGAGCACCATGTCTGGAACCTTGGTCTCCTGTAGCTCCAGTTAATGCTCTATTTTGTCCAGTAAAACATTTTCTTCTCTCCTCCCACTCGAAGTAAAAGCCCTCTCTCTAGATGCCTCATTAGATAAATCGCCTTCTTATCCAATTCAAGTTCAGATCTCATCCCTGTCACTTGTCACCACAGAGCTCTAGCCTACTCGTTGACATCCTCCCTTAACATTCTCAGAGGAGAGTCTTAATGCTGGCACAGGAGAGGCCTCACTCGCCAAATGTCACCTGTCCCGTAACAGGCTCTTTCTGCCATCATCCCCAGGACAAAATTCCCACCCGGTCTTTCTCCCGCTTCTTTCTGTCCTTACTGGTTTATGTGATGTAACATTACCGGTCAGTGTTCCTTTTATTTAAAACACATATTTTCTGACTTTAAAAATAATATTGCCAAACTATGGAAAGAGTTTTAACACTGTTTCCTCTAGCTTCTAGTTTACAAGCATCTCCCTCACCCCTCAGTCATTCCTGTGTCGGAATCAGAACACAGAGTCAGCCTCCCCGAGGGGAAGAAACTTCCCACCGTCTTTCTCTCCCGCCCTCATCGCAGCGCCCTCCGGCACTGCACTCCCAGATCTCTCCCGTCGCCTCGGCCGCTCGGCCAGCCGCGGAGCTGAGCGTGTCCTTGCAGTATTCCTCCCCAGCACTGAAGGGAGCCGAAGGTCCATTCTTTGCCTGCTTTCTGGTTGAGGAGGACATCTGTTTGGGTTGGTTTTTGTCTGCCCAGCGTCCCGTCCCCCTTTAGTTCAGTAATAGCACGCCTTTCCTTTAGGGCATGCCTCTTCCCGTCTACCCAGTATCCCGGGGGACTGTGAATGGCATTTCTCTGCCTTCCTGACCAAGTGGGCACGTGACCCAGATCTAACCAATGGCAACATGCTATCCTCCTGGGACACGACTCAATCAGTCATCCTAGGGTTTTACATACGCTAGAATCCACTGGGGTTCCAACCTGGGATTGTAAAAATTTAGAGCTGCATATGCTTGAGCCCTCTCCTACCTCTCACTAAACGAAGGAAGCTGTCTTAAGGAGAGAATGAGATGAAGACAGAGAAGAGCCGGCTGAGAGCAGGAAAGTCCTAACAACAGTTTGCCTTCATGGATCCACTCAGGTATTAATACCTCACAGTTACATGAATCAATACATCCTCATTTTAGCTCAAATTAGAGTTGAGCTACTACTGTCAGCAACAGCCCACAGAGTTCTAAGTACAATGTGTAATTAGAAGAGATAATTGGCTGGGCACCATGGCTCATGCCTGTAATCCCAGCACTTTGGGAGGCTGCAGCAGGAGGATCACTTGAGGCCAAGAGTTCAAGACCAGCCCAGGCAACACAGTGAGACCCCCCCATCTCTACAAAACAAAATAATAATAAAAAGAGAGACAATAATCATATGACTCCAGGTAAAGTAAACCTCTCCACCTCACTCCCATAACCCTCCCATCCAAAATAATTTTTCCATATTACCTGAAATTTTTCATAACAATACCAGTTAAAATTCCACCAGTTTGAAATTCATTTGGACTTTAAAAATCTTGTTAATCCACCAGAGTATGAATTAGTTTAATCCACTGGCTTTGGTCCTAACATCAAATTGAGATCAGACATATATGAGGGAACAGAAATTTTGACGAAGAAAACAGAAGCGGTATTTTTTTTAATGGAGAAAAAGGGAGAACAGGCCCCACTAAGGCACAGGAGAGGGGCTTTGGGCAGCCTTGGGATCAACAGAGGATACCAAAATGCCAGACAGGGAAACTGAAAGGAGAGAGAAAAGGCCAAGGACAAATTTGAAATCTACCCCTATTAGATTCAGCACAATGTTCTTTCCTGGCAGTTCCGTATGATCAATTCTCAGGATACAGCACTCTCTCTCTCATCACTCCCAGAAATATTTGTCCTTATTAGTACACAGTGTCACCTATCCTACACCATTCCTAGTAAAGAGATCTTTCCCACCTTAATTCCCAGGAAAGCTCCCCACCTATTTCCAGTGCCAGGACAAAAACAATTCCTGGGGCACCTATTACTTTCAGGATGCCGTACAAATATCTTCGCATCTAATCCTCAATGCTGTGAGGTAAGTGTTACTGCCCTTATTTCACCGGTGACGCGCAGAGGTTAATAGTTCACTGTAGAGCACAAAGAAAGAGCAGCACCGGTGTCTGTATTCAGCATTGTCGACCAAAGCCCATGTTCCTCTGTTCCACCACATCTTTGTAAATGCTGAATGTACAAAGAGACTGATTTCTAATATCCCCCTATCATACAAACTGTAGCAGATGGAGAAACAATATAGGCCAGGAACTGATTCCACAACTTTTTTTTCTCTGCTCCCCTCCTCACCAGGTAAAGTTGGTCACAATTGATCCTCAATCTATCTGGCCTAGGCGAAATCTATTCCTGCCTTTACCAAATGTTTCTCTTTCTCATTTAATATGACGGCTCTACATAGTCATAGCTCAGGTACCACCTTCCCAACCCCAGATGACAAAGCCTTTTCCACCCTAATGTCCAGCCCTGATTTCACCTCAAGATTCATAAGTCCAGCCGGCCTTCTCTTCCTCTTCCACAACCACAACTCAGCACTGAAAAGCGTAGAATGTCCCCTAGGCCCTTTGCTCAGGATGCCTTTTTTTTTGTTTAAGAAACAATTCATTAATAAAGGTATCCTGATAGATAAAAAAGGGATTGTAGAGCTAGAAGCAACCTTAGAGATCACCTGTTCAAACCCTTAATTTTACTGATGAGGAAGCCAAGACACAGAGGTGTGATCCAGCCCAGATCATGCAGTCGTACTTGTAGTACCCAGTATGATCCACAGAATGGTTGCCATCCCCTCCAGCACACAGCACTTCTTACCTTCACTCTCAGGACAATTATACTTCCCTCCCCTCCGTTGAGACACCTCTGCGTCACTTCTCTTCCCACTGCTCCAACACACAGTTCCCTTTTCTCCGTTACTTCCGTTATGATACCACCTTCTCCGTTATTCGGTCAGGAAATCTGTCTTCCACTACCCCCAGTTCAGAAGTGTTTTCCTGTTTCTCCCAATCCTCACTTCTTGAATAGCACTTTTTGTTCATAATCCAAGTCTCAGAGAGTTCCTGCAGCCCCCCGCTTTAAATGCAGATGTTTCTTTTCATCCCTTGAGGACGGTTCCTTTCCCCTCCCTGATGGCCAGTGGAGACGTGGCTACTTACCGCACAGTGCTGTCCCTTCCTACTGCACCTTCATTCAACCCATGTGGCTCACTCTCCCATGACACCATATCCAAGCACCCCTTCTTCCTCTCACCCTTTCTCCCAATTAGTCCTGGCATATCAATATTTCATCCATATTACTCTAAACTGATCATTTTCTCCCAGCATGACCATATTTCCAATAAAAACCCCCAGCCTCCTCTACTGCTCCTAATCCAGGCCTCTCGTGGCTGCAGACACCACCTGCATAGAGACCTCTATCCTTTTCATTGGTTCAGATGCAAGGTTTCTTCTTTCCTACTCCCAGCATGGTACATTTACCCATTCCTTCTAAATAAAACTTCTCTCCTCTCACCAAACACTTTCCTTCTCATCATTCCTGTTTGAGGCTCTTTCTTCTTGTACATCTAGTCTTTCACTTCTCTCTTTTCTCTCTCATTTAATATGATGGCTGTACACAGTCATAGCTCAGGTACCACCTCCCCAATCCCAGATGACAAAGCTTTTTCAACCCTGAAGCCCAGCCCTGATTTCACCTCAAGATGCATGTATCCCAGCCAGCCTTGTCTTCCAAATCGGTTTCACTGAAAAGATCCTCCTTTTGGCCCAGCGCAGTGGCTGATGCCTGCAATCCCAGCACCTTGGGAAGCTGAGGTGGAAGGATCACTTGAGCCCAGGAGTTCAACAGTGAGCTATGATCACCCACTGTACTCCAGCCTGGGTGATAGAGTGAGACCTTGCTTGCCTCAAAAAAAAAAAAAAAAAAAAAAAAAAATCCTTTTCCCATCACTTCCAATGCAGAATTCTTGCTTCCTATTATACAGCTTCCTATTGTAACATTTCTCTCAATGCAAAGAACTTTGCTCAAAATATTATATTCCTTCTTCTTTCCAATTAAAATATTTCCCCCTCATTATTCCAATTACTGCCTCTGTCCCATTATTCCCAGTACAGACTATTCAACAGACTACTCATGCCCATCACTCTAAAAATTCTCCTCTTAATCATCTAGAATAAGTATCTCCATAATTACATGTGCCGCTGCAGAGACCCCTTCTCTCTGCCAGTGCCCCCGACAAGTGTTACCTATGGCACAAGCCATCTCAGCACCCCATTCCAATCCTCCTAACAAAATTTTCCTCTTGTCACTTCTGGGATTTATCTCTGAAACAGGGGTTCTTCACTCTTTTTATGCCCTGAATTCCATTGGCAGTCTGATAAAGCCTTCTTGGAATAATGCCTTTAAGTGTACATCTGTATACCAACCGTATTAAAATATAGTTTAAAATTGAATTTGTGATGTTTCTTTATTAATTGATTAAACAAGTTCCCTCCAAAGATTGTAAATTTATATCAATAATCAATGTCTATGCTTTTTATCAGCGACAAAAATCTCACGTACTGCTGAAACTGTTATGATTTCTGGCCTCCATTAATAATTAAAGTTAGTATCAAATTTTAGTTAGAAGTTAGAAAAAATAAAGATGCAATTTTTTTCCTATGCATAGTTAACAGATCCCCTGACAAAAGGTCCAAGGAGTTCAGGTTAAGAACCCTAGTTTAAACATTGAGACCTATGGAATTGAAAGTAATCTGAACCAAAACTTTTGGTTCAGATGAGGAAACCAAAGCCTAGAGAAGTTACACATCTTTGAATCTCTCATAGTGTCTCGAACATACTAAGCCCATAGTAGACATACAATAAATGTTCCCTGAATTTAACTGACTTGTCAAAATTACACAGCTAATGAGTGACAAAGTTGAGACTTGAGCTGATGTGTCACAATTCCTAAAGAAATGTTCCTTCAATTATAACAAGTAAATGCAACATTTGCCTTTCTATAAATGTCAACGGAGCAATCATTCTCACTGTATGCACTTCCTCAAAAGTTCTAGAAAAACATACTCTGGGTCTTTATCACTTCCTAAAAAATTCTCCCTCTTGTATCTAACAATACAATCTTTGCTTCTACAGCGCACTATCACTTTCTGTTTTCCTCTCATAAGTAAATGTCATGACAGTCATAATAGATACCTATTCAGAAATTAATTAATGGTCATCTAAAATGCTCCCTAGATACAATCAGGTGCGTAGCTTACAGCAATCAGCACTCGAATATTGTGCTCCTAGGAAGTTTCCCAGGTCTCCTTGCATGATTTCCATTATTATTGACAACTCTATTCAGAAATTAGCAAATCCTGTTCTGTTTAGTTTTTTAAAATAATGTTCACTACACTGCCATCTCTCAGGTTTGTCCTGCCATATTCTCTTATCTTCTATATCACCCTCAACGACAAATGTTTTCCCTTCTTCCCCACGCCCAATACTGGCATCATCTCTCATGTCAATCTCTCACTATATTTTTATCATCCATCTAATGATTATATATGGATTATCTACCATCCTTCACTTCCCAAGCTTTCACATTCAGGCAATCCAACCTTTTTCTCCCTGAATGAATCATTGCCCTAGAAACCCCCAATTTAAAGTTTTCTTTTGTATTTCTCCAAACAGACAGCTCTTTTCATCATTCTCGCAGCACACAGCATCGTCTTCACCCATCCCCTCTGTGACGCGTATCTGCACCACATCTTGCCCATGACAAGTAAGCTTTGATCACGCTTAGCCAGGGCTCACACAAACCTTCGGGCACACGAGCTCATCTCTGTCCACCCCACCTGAGGCAGAATCCTGTTCTTTCCTAAGAGCTTACTGCTCTCTTCGCTCTGTTATTCCTAATATACTGAAGATTCATTATTCCACCCGGATTCAAAGCTCCTTTTCCCCCGTCGCTTTCACATGACTCTGTTCTTACAACTCTCTAGACCTGTTATGTTGAATATGGTCACCACTATTCACATGAGGCTACGGACCACCTGAAACATGGCTAGTCCAAATCAAGACGTGCTGGGAGTGTAAAATAACACCGGATTCTGAAGACTTAGTATGAAAAGAGGATATATCTCATAAAGAGTGTTTATACTAATATTGAAATAATATTTTAGACATATTAAGTTAAATAAAATGTGTTATTAAAATGAATTTTACCTGTTTCTATTTACCTTTTTAATATGGCTACTAAAAACTTTTTAATTACATATATGACTTGCATTATATTTCTACTAGCCAGCACTGCTTTGGGCTCCTCTGTTGATTCATACTTTAATCTTCCCTACCAGTTCAAAATTCTCTCCTCTCTGTTGTTCTTACTCAAAGACCTTCCCCCACTAGCCCACTGCTCCCCACATTCCAAACCTGGAACTCTTTTCAATCTACCATTCTCAATACCTTTCTACCCCATTCCATTATTTCTGTCTACAGTATCTCTTTTCATTTGCTAATACGGCTTCTACCCCTGCCATGAAATCATAATGTAGTTCTGTTTTTTCTTCATCAATTCTAGTAGAGAGTGGTATCTGTCTTAACTCTCAGCAAATTAAAAAAAAATAGTCCCTGTAATTCCCAACAAAAAGAACGTCACTCATCATTCTCCAAATTGGCCTATATATACTATAATTTCATTGAAAGGGGCTAGTAATTGTGATGCATTAAACAAATGTAAATTCATAATAATTTCAGACCAATGTCGCTCATTCACACCAGGAGAGCAATTTTTCCTCTGTCATCTTGAAGACTGCATTCTTTCTCCAAACTCTTCTAATGGTGAGGTTTCCATTCCTGTTATTCACAGCAGAGAACTCTCTTACTTCACTCCAAATACTTGCATACAATTCCCTAAACAAAGTACTTGTTTACCAACCATTTTTAGCAAGGGCCATGTGTCATCACTTCCCAAACTGATTTTATGTCTAACACGTCTGAAATTGCATTTTCTTTTCTCAGTGATTTCAGGAAAAACTCAAGACTGAGAAGGTAGATGTGAGTGGCTTGGCCAGGAAGAGTTGGGAGAGTTTGTACAGAGAGTGATGAGAAGCACTGGTCACAAATAAGAGCTCCCATTCATTGTCCTCTGAATGTTCCTACTGAAGTTTCTCCTCCTTACAACTCTGTCCCAGCCTCCTCACTATAAACCCTTTATGTGTATCTCTTCCCAGTATGAGTGATTACCTTTATTCTAGCACTTTCTCAAAATTCCTCTGTAAGGCCTCTTCCCCATCATTCTGAGCAAAGAAATTCCTTGCCTTTACTCCAAGAACACAAGTCTCCTTTTTTGCTTCCAATATTTTCCTCAGATGATGAAGATCTTCCATATAAATTTCAGTTTTTCATCACTCCCAGTATTGAAAAACCTTTAAAGAAAATTACTCCTAGTGTTTAAATTTGTCCTTCTTCCCCCAGCACTTTTATTTAGCTCCCTCCCAATTCTCTCAGGACAGAACTCACACACACACACACACACACACACACACACACACACGCCTGACCTGGTGATATTGTCTGCCTGTCATTTAGCTCAGTCCGGAAGTCCCTCTTCCAATAGAGAGCCCTCTCCTCCCTCATATTCTCTTTGGACATTCCCAGTATACAGCTCCTTCCTTGGTCCTTTCCTATATTCTTATCTCTTCGATATTCTCTTCTGTTCTTTCCTTTGCTTATTTCTCTCTCTCAATGTCTGCTTCTATAGCCAATATTCTATCTGCTTCAGAAAAGAGCCCTCATTATACACGTGGGTCAAAAAGGGGACCTCAAGGGGTAGCACACGTTGCTTGTCCTCCTGTGGCTTGGGATATCCCTCTCAGTTCCCCCTTGCTGAGGGGTCTCTCTTTCCCAAGTGTGTCTGGTTATACCTCCAGATCCTGTTGCCTCCAAAGCCATCTCTTTGACGGCCTGCCTTAGGATCATCCCATTCTGAAAATCCTACTAATCCTTTCTTCTTAAAATCATCCTGCTGGCTACTCCATCACCACCACTCAGCCCCAGACCCTTTCATCTTGTGGACATTTTCTCCTACCTTCCAGTTGCTGCTCTATCTTTTCCTTAGGATCCTCCTTAGAAGATGCTACTCTGACTTCAGTGATTGGATGCGCCTGGTCCAACCAGGTACAAAAAAGAAAACAGCTGCATTTCCAAAGCCAAAATGCCCAGGGCTAAAGGAGAAAAGAAGAGGAAGACAGGCGCGATGGCAGCCTTCGGGTCTAGAAGGGTGATTAGCCCTTTGGACAATTTCAGGAAGGGCCCATAAACCTATCATCAAGAATTCCTCTTCCTGGCAAGGGACAAAAGGACTCATGCATCTCCTTGTCTCTATTAGTGTCAGCCCCCAGGCCTACTGGGGTCATTTCCACCTGCTAAGCTAGATGCAGCGAATGATTAAGCAGAGGCGGATTCATCCTGATGCTAAAGAAGTTTAAGCTTCAGAGCCTCCACACTTGCGTGTGGCCCCTATTTTTCTTAAACAGGGCCCACCAAATTGTATAAGCTTTGGCTCTCAGAACACCTAGATCTGTCTGGATAGAAGAAAGATTTTCTGGCTTCTAGGGTTAAGGACCAATAGGTTGGAAAGGAGAGCTCTAAAGGAATTGATTCTAAACAGGATTGTTTAATACACCCTGTCTCTTTGGAGAGAGCACCCTCCCATGCAGGATCCAGGGCTCTTGAATCATCTCTTAGCTGAATCTTAGCTGGATTCTTGACTTCAGGTCTTTGGGCCACGCCCAACTTAGCCCAGCCTTTAGCCTCTCTCTTGGCCTCCCACTCGGCAGTGGTCCAGTGGGTGCTAGGACCCCTGCTAGCTAATGTACCCTTCGGCCCCCTACTCTGTTATTCAAGGCTTAGCTCTAAATCTGCCGATTCAGAAGTGACCTCTGCTACTAAGGTGATGCCACGGTCACCACTTAAAGATCCTCCCTTTGCCCCTGCATCCAGAGCCCACCCTGCCCTCTGAGTGTCTGGGGTCAATTCAATCTTCTCCTCAGAAGCCAAAACGTGCCTTGCCTTACTGAACTGACAGCTGCTCCAACATACCCTCACCTTGGTCCCCCCAGGAATCCACCCTTGTAGCTTCTCTACTCCTGAAAGAGGAGAAAAATGAAGGAATGCTGAAAAGGAGCCTGGGCCAAGGCTTGAGGGCTAGGATGCTGGGAGGAAAGGCACTACTTTGGAAGAGAGTACGGGGAACTCTTCGGTTAGGCTTCAGGCGCTCTGGGGACAGGGCAGGGCAGGGGCTCTGGGATCTAGAGACGCTGTGTTTGGAACTGAATTGGAGTCAGAACCTGCGCGCGATCTGGGGGTCTAAGACACCAGGGCTCCAGGCAGGTGCCGAGATTCCGAGCAGGTTCCCGTCTGTGATTTCCAGGTGAACGCGCCTCCCGCCCGGCGTCCCTGCACTTACCGGGCAGACTTGGGAAAGTCTCTGAGAAGTGCGGAGGCGGGGGCGGCGGGGGCTCTGCCGCTTTCTCCCGGACCGGCAGCAGCTCGTCGGCTTCCAGCCCGCCCTCTGGGCGTCGGCCGCCCGGCTCGGGGTTGTTTCGGGCAGCAGTGGCGGCGGCGGCGGCGGCGGCGAGCTCCGGGGGCCCGTAGAAGGCGTCGGGCGGCTCCGCGAAGCTGGGCAGCGCGGTGGTCAGCGCCACCATCGAGGGCACGGCCTGACCCAGACCCGCGCAGAAGGTGTTGGTAAGGCGGCCGGCAAAGGAGGCCAGCGGGGCGAGGGGCGGGAGGCCGGCGGACAGCGGCGCAGGGGCCAGCGCCTGCGGCAGCACCAGCGGCCGGTAGGGCATGAACATGGGGTAGCCGGTGTAGACCAAGTGGCCGGAGCGCGGCGGCGGCGGCCCGATCAAGGAGTCGATGGAGAAGGCAGTGCCCGGGCCCCCGCCGCTGCCCCCGCCGCTGCTCCCGGGGCCGCCGCCGCCTCCGGCTCTCTGCATGGTGCCCGGAGCTGCGGCCGCCCCGGGGCGCTCCCCTCCGGGCGCCGCCGTGCGCCCCGCGGCTCGGGCGCCCCGCGCGGACACGCAGGGCTCGCTCCCTGACTCCCGGCCGAGGTGGCGGCGGGGCGCGGGCTCGGCGCAGTGTGGCTCCGGCGCCGCGCTCCCTCGCTCTCATAAGGAGGGAGGGGGCGGGTGAGCGGGCGGGCTGGGGGTGTCGCCCTCCGGACTCATCCATCTTCCTCAAATTACGCTTCACTTCCTCCCTCCGCCCGCCGCCGCCGCGCCCGGCTCCCGCTCCCTCCGCGAAGCCCGTTCCCAGCGGCCCGGCCGGCCGGCCCGGGACCCCCGCCTGCCCCCCGCGGCCCAACCAACTATTATTAATGGAGATTGATGAGGCCGGACACGCCGCTTTGTGAAAGTTTGTGGCCGACGAGAAGGCGGCGGCAGCTGCTGAGCCGGTCCCCTTCCCTCTGCCCAGCCCGCCCTCCACTCAGCCCACCCGGCCCAGCTCGGCCCGGCTCCGAGCGCCAGCGGGAGGCGGCCCAGGCCGGACGGGGCGCGGGGCGGCAGGCAAGGGGGGCGCACTACAGCGCCCCTCCCCGGCCCTGGGCCGCCGCCCTCCTTCAGACTCCGGGCCACCCCCGGCGTGCCTCTCCGCCGCGACATCCCTTCCCGGCCCCTGGAGCGGACGACGTGGCGGCCCCCAGAGCAAGCCCCGGTGCGGCTGGCGGGACAGCACCTCCGCCGCCCCCTCGGGCGAGGGACTGGGCTGAGAGCGGCGAGGCAGGGACGGCAGGGGGCGCGCTGCGCGCGCCCGCACCTGCGGCTTAAGTAGGGCCACCCTTACCGGGGCCCTTTTCCTCCTGTCTCCCCACCCCAGTCGCATGCTGTCCTCTGGTCTCTGTTCTCTTGGCATTGGCTCTTCCCCTTCCTCCTCGTTTACTCCTCCATGGCCAACTTCCCTTACTCCCTTATTCTCACCTCCGGTAATTTCCCCTAGTGCCCCGCACTATGCCAAGTACTTACCATTCATCTCACCTTTCCCCTCCATCTTTCTCCCATCCTTTACATTCTTTTCCTTTCTCTCACTTTCTTCCCTTTCCCGCCCGCGCTTCTACTCCTTTTCCTATTTGTTTAGCTCTTTCCCATCTCATTCCCTATCCCAGTCCGTCTCACTCTATTTTTTTCTCATTTCTTGGCTCTTTCTCTGTATCTTGTCTGTCTGTCTATCTCTATCTCCCTCCCTCGCTCTCTCTCCCTCTTCTGCTATTAATTTCCCTGATTGGCTCCCCGGCTCCAGCACTGCTGATGAGCCCTATTCATTCCTGGGCCTGACACTAACGACCTGCCCTAGCTGATTGCTGGGGGCTGGCCCCAGGAGCGCTGATGAGCCCCAAGGGTCAGCTGCGCTAATTATCCACTAATTGTGGATGACTCTGCTCACCACCCCCCATTCTCAGAAACAGAAATGGTGGCGCCCTAACCTTTTTACCTTCCCCATCTTCCTGATTCCCAGCAGTAGAGTTGTCAATCTAGAGGCAAAAGTCACAGACACTTTGGCTTGATAGGTGCCTCAGGTCAGTGAGCAAGAAAAAGACTAAAGACAGGCAGTCAACAGAAGAGCTAACCAAGCTTCAGGACACAGAGCAAGCCTGGCTGGCTAAAGTCAGTATTATCTGATCACTAGGAAACTGTTACTTACTCAGGTGGGGCTAGGGAAATTTGCTAAAATAGTTATTTGCTAAAATAGTTAAAACTAATTATAGCAAAGCCAGGCAAGTTTAGGAAGATGCAGTCTAAGTAGGGGAAGTAATTTGGATCTAGTGAGGAGGAAAACCTACACCAAAGAGTCTCAGGTTGTCCAGCCAAGACAGAGCAGGGCAGGAGGGAACTATGGACCTCAGTGATATTTGTTTCAATTAGGAGTGCTGTGTTGGCCTAGTGAACACAGCTAATGTCAGGCTGGTATATTTAAAATCAGTACCCTGAAAGACACTGTCACCAGGGTGGACTACAGAAGAGGACAGGACTCGAGAAGGGAGCTTTCTTTGGTTATGCATTGACTAATAATTCATCAGAGGTCAACACAGTCCTGATCTACCATGGGCGCTACATTAAACTCAGTGAAACTTCTAAGAGACAAGTCTGGTGGGAAGATGTCATGATGGAGAAAGAAGAGGTGCCTTAGCTTAGGTCTGAGAATCCCAACTCGCTACTGAAATACTTGTCTAAAGATATTCTTCAGAACAACCCTGTTAAATTAACCAGGCACTTCACTGTGAAAGACCAGACTTCAAAAGTGTATTGTATTTAAAAAGCGAGAGGTCAAGTACTTGGTTTGATGGCTTAACAGTGCTGGATACATAATAGAGGTTTATTGACTTGATAAATTATTGAGGTAACTTTGGGCTATGATAACTAAAATTAAAGTGTATGAGCACCAATCAAATAAGGCATGAAGAAAGATCCATTTTTAAAAATAACTGCCATTTGTTTATTGCACAGGTAATAAAATCACACAGTACAAAATTCCAAAAGCTCAAAAGTGTATATACTGAAACATCACTGTCCCACCAGTTCCCCCAATAAAAGGCCACTTTAATAAGCCTGTCACTCGCTGGTAGGACAGAATGATCATGCATTGTCAAGGACTCAAGGTTAAAGACCCTCTGCTCTTGAAGATGTATGTCACCTAGCTCAAGCCAAGAGCTTATTGCTTAGAACTGTATTCGGTAAAGTGGATTCTCTACTCAAGCTGGCACAGAGAGTACAGACTTAAAGCTTGGTGCCAACAAATCCTAGTAGGCCACCAATTCTGAACTGAGGCAAGTGAGACCTCAGGGACTTCGTATTGACCTGGTGTGGTTCATGTTTGTTAGATACTGTATTTTATAACCTATTTATATCCTCTATCTGTTCCCTTGCCATGCTGGGGTTATGAAGTGTGACTTCCATGTAGTCCTTGACATTCAGTAACATGCACACATACAGTGGCACCTGCAGCAGCCCCTTTCCCTGCCCTTTCATGGAGCATGGAACTGAGGCCACATCGTACATGGAGAAAGCACTGGCTGGAGTAAATGACCTGGAGGCAAGTACCTATTCTGACCTCACACGGCCCATGTAACTTTGGCCTCTCTTAGACTTAACTTTTCCATCAGTGAGAAAGGGTGATTATCATCTACTCTGCCTAGACAAAAAGCCTGTGCAAGGATCAAATGAATATGAGAAAACAACTTCCAAAATGAGTTCTTCCTGCACTAAATAGACAAAGAGTAGAATGGCCAAGAATGGAAGGGACTCATCTTCCCCGAGATCAGCAACACTACCAAATATGCTAGTTACTCTCTCATCAGTACCAAGAACAGACACTGCCTTTATCAAATCGGAACAGAGCTGGCTCTTTTCTTTACCAGCAGAAAACCTTGGTTCTCCTCCTGAATCCCTGAACAGGCCCATTATGAGCAAGTGCCTCGTCTCATTGTCTAAAATGGAATTCTGGAAGTGCTGCTTTAATTGTCCACATGCTCTGACTTGTCCCACTGTCACTTCTCCACGTTTGGGAAATGCTCCTATAGAGGAATTTTATTTTTAATCTACCCTCTCTGCTTGTACCTATGTCGGGCCTCATCATCTGGCCTCTCCTTCATGTATTGCCAACCAGCACCTAGGATGCTAAGAAAGAAGTATTCTAAAGTCAAAGTCAACGGATCCATACCTTCGACTCAGTCATTGGCCAGACAAATCCTCTCACGCTAGGTAGCCTTGGGCCCTGTCCGCGGGTACCCTCTGGTGGCAGCAGAGCGTAACTGCGGTCACTGCGAAGGAGGTGCGGAGTGCTGCAGCGCCCCCTGGCGTTAGTCCGGGAGACGCGCGGAGGGCAAGGAAACAGGACCCGGGGAGCGGTCCCAGGGCGAGCGCACTAGGCCCATCTGGGTACCTGACTGTGAGTGCGCTGGTTGGGCGGGAAGATTGTACATGAGTGTCTTAAAGTCTCGTATGCATGCGTGCAAGGTTTATGTATGTTTTCTGTGCCTAGGTACTTGAGCCCTGTGTATCTGCTGTGCTAAAAGTGTGCCGTATGTGTGAACCCACGCGTTCACACGCGGGTAGGTTGGTGGTGGGGAGGTCCGCGCCTCCAGTGCAGGGCGGAGTCCTCATGGAGGCGTGAAATTGGTTTGGAGCAAACACATTATGGAAAGCAATTACCGGGGAGAGGTTCTGGGCCCGCGGGACCAACAGCCAGGAGACTGGGGAGGAAGCTCCCTGGCTTACAAGTAGTCTGGATGTCTAACCCGGGAAAGGACCTTCCTGACATTGCCCCGCTAAGGGGACAACATGTGAAGTTAGGCACAGCCCCCTTTTTTGGCCACTCCACGTGACTTTTCTTCCCTTCCTCCTTAAAAAGGCACATCTCATGATCCAACGCTCGCCGTACATGGTCAGAAATCCCTCTCCCCCTTCTGATCACTTTAGGGGAGGTACCCCTTCCCTCTGTGAAGTCTTCCCAGATCCCAACCCCTATTCTTCACCTTCCTCTCATGTCCTCAGCTCCTGCGCCCACATTTATTTTGCATTCATTTTATTGTTCTGTGTATTCTAACTAGTTGTTCACACACTTGTTTCTCAGACTAGATTGAAAATTCACTGAGGGCAGAAGCATGTCTCATTCATAGCTGGGTATCTAGTAATAAAGCCTGGGGCTCAGGAAGCATAAATAAAGTGGGCGGGATTGAATAGAATTTCCATCAAAATTCATAAACAGGGCTCTTGAGAAAGTCATCCCCTTAGGAGTCAGGATTCTCTTAGAACAGAGCTTTAAACATCTTTCACATGCCAGCGATCCCACACCTGTCCGCCCAGACCTGCCCTCGTCTCTGCACTCCAGATTCCTAGATCCAAATGCCCTCTTAACACAGCCTCTTTGAGACGTTTAACAGGCAGCTTCAATTCGATATATCCAACATCGACCCTTAGATTCCTGTTGCTTTCTCATCTTCGCCACCCTAGTAATTATTAATAGCACCACCATCCACCCAGTTACTCCAGCAAAAAACTGGGAATCGCCCTGCATGACGCTTTTCTTCAGCGCCCCACATCCACTGCACGGCAGGTCCCACTAATTCTCCAAAGGATCCCAAATCCCGCCCGCCACTGCCCACCTCTTGCCTGGACCAGGCAGCCGCCTCCCGGTGTTCTCTCTGGTCCTCTGTGGCTCCCCTCTCCCAAGCCGCTCAACAGCCCAGCGGGCTTTTAGAACCTACATCTCTGCTCTTGCCCACTCTACTCACATGGCTGATCCCTCCCTGTCATTCACGTCCCAGGTTAAATGTCACCTCCTCAGAGTAGGTTTCCCTGTCACCCAATCGAAAATAGCTCCCACTCTGTCACATCCCCGTTTTGCAAGTGTCCCCGGGGCTTATCAGCTTCTGACACCGCCTCATGCTTGCTTAGCGCCTCCCTGTTCCCACCAGAAAGCCCACTCTGGTGGGGACCGGAGGGCAGGCCTTGTCTCCCCGCCGCCACCAGTTGTGGAACAAAGACTGAGCGCTGGGACATTCCCCCAGGCTCCCACCCCCACCGGGGGCCAGGGCCGTGACAGTGAGTGGGGCTCGAGTGGCAGGTTCCCACGAACACGCCTGGGGGAAAACGCCTTCCTGACCTTCGCCCTGTGAGGTGGGGCCTGACCTCTGACCTTCACCCTGTGAGGTGGGGCCTGGAGCTGCCACAGCGGAAAGCCTCCACCACTCGCCGACCGCAGCCCCGCCCCGAGCCGCGTCCCCGTTCCCGAGGCCACGCGGCCAGTCCGCCCAAGGCCCGCGAGGCCGGGGCGGGAACCCGGGCCCACTCACTTCCACTCCGCTTCTCCTCAGCCGCGGGCTCCTCGCGCCTCCCGGCCCCGCCCTCGCCGCCGTGCGCGCGCCCGGTTGGCGGGAAAGTCAGCTCCGGCGCGAGCGCACTCTGGAGCCCCGGGCGCTCTGCCCGCGACCCTGGACGCCGCGATCACGGTGCGCTTGACTGGCTGCTCTGTGGCGACCTCCTTCCCGCGGGTTCCTCTTATAAAATCCCGGGACTGCAGTGAGCCTCAGGGACTCTCCCTCTCTTTCCCTTTATAGATGCGGAAACTCGAGCCCAGAGAGGCAAGAGACGTCCGTTCCCCCACAAGTTACTGGCAGAGCTGGACCAGAAGCGGGGTCACTAACTCTCAGCGCCGCTCTTGCCGCCACAGGGCTCTAAGGAAGGAGCAGATGAAAAGAGGCAGGAACCAGGCGTGCATTGGTGCTCCCTGACCTGCAGGGTCAGGCAATGGTAGACTTGGTTCCCTTTTTCTAAACCTGGTTACCCTCCGCGCTTGGCCACCACCCTCCCGGCGGCTCTCCCGCCTCCTCACTTCACCTCAACCCTGCACCGCCCGCGTTCGCACCGTGGCACATCCTTTATGCCTCTTCTAACACTCTCTCACCAGGTGGCCATTCCTCCGTTTCATGGGGCTGGAGTCAGCCTGGGATCCCCTCGACAGCTGCTGGATGTCAAAGAGGGAGGTGACACAGCTGGCACTGTGGGACAGATTCGGGGCCCCTCTAAGTCTGCCCATCCTGACTCCCCTGCGAGGGAGCCAGCTCGGAGGACGGTCTGTTGGAGACAGCACCAAACAGCCTGGAGATTTTTAATGCACATACAGGGTTTGTGCAGGCCAGAAGGGGGTCTCAGGG
This sequence comes from Indri indri, assembly GCA_004363605.1. Taxonomy (NCBI): domain Eukaryota; kingdom Metazoa; phylum Chordata; class Mammalia; order Primates; family Indriidae; genus Indri; species Indri indri. Next base: position 36,670 of record RJWJ010005458.1, read on the forward strand.
GAGCCCAAAGAGGAAAGTGTCACTTGCCACAAGTCCTAACTCTCTTCATCAGACATCACCTGTCTGCAGAGGCCTTTCTGCCTCTCTCTGGTGGAAATCAAAGTGCCCACATCTGCCTGCAGAGACAGGCCTCCTGCTGCCAGGGCCACCTGGCCTGAGTTGGTGCAGAGAAGCGGACCCCGCAGGCTGGAGCATCTGCTTTCAGGCTCTCTCTAAAGGCAGTAGACATCTGGAAGGAGAGGTTTGGATTCAGAGACATCCGGTGTCCAGGGGTGGGCCGGTTCTAACCAGGGCTCTCCCTCAACCCTTCCTTTGACCCACCCCCCACCCCCAAATGGCTGTCACTGGCCACAGAACCCAGGGCTCACCTAGTAGAGCACGTCCTCGAAATCGAGCTGCAGGTAGCGGAGCAGGCGGGGCGGCAGGGGCAGGCGGGGCAGGGCGTGGGGCAGGCAACCTGCCAGGTGCAAGCGGAGCGCACAGCGGCTCAGATGCTGCAGCGATCTGGGCTGCCTTGCCAAAGCGAAGAGGGAGGAGTAGAAACGCTGGTGCTTCTGGGGGCAGAAGGAGGGGCTTAGTGAGGGACAGCCTTGGACAAGTGGCACCCACTCCTCCTTACAGAGGTAGGCTGGTGACTGGTAGGGTGTCTACAGGAACCTCTTAGAAACAGTGTACGTTTTGGGTGTTCACTCCCTGAGTTCTCTTCTCTTGGGACATGAGCAGGTCGATGGGTAATTTCTGTGTGGGACTGATGGGGCTGCCCTTTAGGGGGTGGGAGTCTCCAGGGGTCAGGCCGAGTGATTCTGTGTTCAGGGTCCTGGAATCTGACCTGCAGAGTTTCAGGTGGTACCAGGCCCATGGCCTCCTCGGGAAGCTGCATGCCACTGTAGGTGTTCATCAGGACTTCGATGGTCCGTGGGGACGTGCACCAGCGCTCCAGCACCTGGAGGAGGCAGAGACGCATCGGGTCCCCAGCCAGTCCATGCAGGGTGACCAGACAGCTCTAGAACAGCTCTTGTGGGTTGAATGTTGTCTCTCAAAAAATGTTTTGAAATCCTAACCCCTGTACCTATGAATGGGACCTTATTTGGAAATAGGGTCTTTGCAGATGTAATCAAGTTAAAATAAGGCCATTATGGTGGGCCCTAATTCAATATGACTTGTGTCCTTGTAAGAAGAGAAAACAGGCACAGACACATACACAGAGAAGGCCATGTGACAACAAAGGCAGACACTGGAGTGATGTGTGTACAAGCCAAAGAACACCAAGGAGAGGCGGGAAACAGATTCTCCCTCAGAGCTTCCAGAAGGAACCAGCCCTGCCAACCTCTGGCTTGTGAACTTCCAGCCTGTAAAGGAATGAATTTCTATTGCTTCGAGCCACCCTATTTGTGGTGCTTTGTTGTGGCAGCCCCAGGAAACCAATACAACAGCTGGCATTTCTATTGTGCTCAACTTATGCCAGATACCTTTCTTAGCACCTCACTTGTATGAACTCTTAATCCTCATCCCTACAAGGTATGAACTATTATTATCCCCATTTCACAGCCAAGGGAAACTGAGGCATGGAGAAGTTAAATAGCTTGCCCGAGTTGTAGTTCCCATAGTCCAGGCCTGGCAGCGTGGCTTGCCCTTAGGCATTACGTTGTCCTGCTCTCCTGTCTGCCTCTACAGGGCTCTGTGCTGGATTTTCTGCTGGCTAGAAAGGGGTCCCGGCCTGTGCTTGGAGCTCCTGAGCAGATAAAAAGACCTATCCCTGTATAAAACAGAATCTGCCTGATGCCAAGTGAGGGCTGGAGACACCTACAAGAGGGAGGGGGGAGGGGAGCTGGGTGGTCAGGGAGGAACTCACAGAGTAGGGCTTGGGCTCTGAAGGCAAGAGAACTCAGGGGCCAGGGGGGCATTCAGGGGCAAAGACTGCCTGTGGCAGCAGTAGGGGGTTTGGTAGGAGCAAGGATGGGATCCAGCGGAGCCAGATTCGTTCTTTCATTTCTTCATTCAGCAAACATTTACTGAGGGCCTACTATGTGCCAAATCTGGGGATCCAGCAGTGAGAAAGATAGACAAGGTCCTCATCATCTGGGAGCTTCGATTTTAGAGGGAAAACATAATAGACACGTAAGTCATGACTCACTGACATGCAATGAAAAATAAGCCAGGACAGGGGACTGTGCCTAGTTGGAGAGGACACCATCCTAGGTGGAGAGGCCAAGAAAGGTCTCTGAGGTGGCAGCCTGAGGCAGTGGAATGGCCCGTGAAGGGAGCATCTGCATGGTCAGAAAGGCAGCCACCAGTCCAACAGACACTGGTGCCATGATGCCTGCTTGTGCCTACCCTCTGTACCTGTAAGCATACTCGTGCTTCCTCCGTCCGTCTCTTGCTGGATCTCTAACTGCAGACAGTGGCCACAGAGCCTTTGCAAGATCTGGAAACAGCTAAATACCATCTCCCAGGCAGCCTTCCTATACATAATGCATGCACACCCCAAACCCACACAATTGCATGTAACACCAGGGGCTTTAAAACCTGTGTCTGCTGAGAAGGGACCCTTCTGCCTGGCAGGTTGAGAGCACAGGAGTAGTGGGAGCAGGTGGAAAGCCAGGCCTTGTCCAGGGCAGGCCCCCTGGAGGGCATTTTACACGCCCAGGCCCCCTGCTTCTTGACCCGCATCTGAGCAGTGCTCGCCAGAGCAGCACCAGCTCAGTGTATAGGGGGAGGCCTCTCTGCCTCACTCCTCCCAGACCTAGGAGAGAACAGGCTGGTTCCGTCTGACTTTCCTTTCCACCTGCTCCTCCTGCCAGCCCCTCAGGCCGGCCCCGTTTATCCCCTCCTCTTCACCCTGCGCAAGTGCTCACCCTGCCCAACATGCCTGCTCCTTCCTCCTCCCTCACCCCAAAAGCCGCCCACCCAAGTCCCACCCCTCTGGGAAGCCCATGCAGCTATTCTGGTCTGTACTGCTCTCTGCTGTGTCTGACGACACCCCATATGGGATGGTGCCTAGCAGCTTACCAAGGGCTGTCTCATGCATTAACTTTAGAACAACACTAGCTAACAAGAATTGAGCACTAACTATAGGTTAGGCCCTGTCCAAAGGCTTTATAAGTATTAACTCTGCTTCTCGCACTAACCCTATGAAGAAGGCATACTGTTATAGCCCCATTTTACAGATGAGGAAACGGAGGCCCAGAGAGATTAAGCAACTTGCCAAGGGTTGCACAGGAAGCATGCCTGGCTCCAGAGCCTGCACTCTTAGTCGCCACTGACCTCAGAGGTTGTTGAGGGGATTGAGGGAACCCACAAAACAGGCAACACCCTTAGGACAGTGTCTGATGTGGAGTCAGGGCTGCACTTGCTCCTACTGTTCCCCAGTCTTCTCCTGCAGTTTTTCATCCCTGTTAGGGAGAAGCTGTAGCCCAAGCAAGGAACTTGGGGTTCAAAGAATTTCGGTGACTTGCCGGCAGGCACACGAGCAGGCATCAAAGCTAGATCCTGGACCCAGGTCTCCTGGGCACCAAGTCTGATGTGATGGCTCCTAGAGAACTGGCTGGGGCTGGCATCTCACTGCAGACGTGGAGGCCTCTTTGCAGGGAGGACAGGAACCCAGCCAAGGCTGGAGGGCTTGCAGATTGTGGACAGGGACAAATGGGACACTGTGGTTCCAAAGACAGGCTGAAGGGTGGAGCAGGGCTGCAGGGTGGCTGGTGGTGTCCTGGGAAATGCGTTTGCAGCTTGGAGTCCTCTTCCCTCCCCGCTCAGAAGGGAAATCATTAGCTGTCAGATCTGCCTTCAGATTACAGGGAATTGCTTGTCTCCTAATTATCTGGTGTTAATAGGAGATTAATTAGTGTTAATTGTTGATTTTCTTGTATTTTCCCAAAGGGGAGACCAATCTGCCGAACTCTTGGGCTGTTTAATTATTTGGTCTTGCTTAGGAATCCAGACAGATGCTTCTAGGTTTGTGAGCAAAGAGGAGGGGTGGGGCAGAGGGGGTGGGCTTGGGATGGGCGGGGCTGGGTGGGACTAGCCCCTAGGCAGAGCCAGAGGGGACCTGCCTCTGCCAGCTGCCCTCTCAGAAGGCGGCTGCAGTCCTGACCCATCTATCTCCTCAGAGAACGATGTTCCCATCCCAGGCCCAGTGCCCTTGACATCATCTAGTTGAACCCACTTAGGGGAAATTAATATAAAGTGAGATATAAATTGAAAACTGACAGTGAAAGGCGTTTTCACAGGCACCAGGACTGTGGCAGCTGGTCTGGGGGACGTGCAAACTGCTAAGCTCTCAGAAAGTGGGACCACATCTGTTTGTAGATATTCAGGGGACCTTGAGCCTGGTGAAACAGGCCCATGCTTTTCCCAGGGGGATCCTCTCCTGTGTCCAGGGTGTCCCTCACTGAACTGGTCCTACTGCCAGTTGGAGCTTCCTCAAATGCTATTTTCATCGGCTCCCTGCCCTGATGAAGACCCTTTAACAACTCCCTGCACCCACGTCAGCCCTGACTCCTTCTCTCTTTTTGGGTCCCTTATAATCTGGCCCCACTACCCTCAGTGTACCTTTACACACGTACATGCACACACACAGTATACACATGCACATACGTGCATGAACGTACGCACACAATGTATACATGTGCACACATGCACGTGCACGCATGCACACAAGTGTGTGCACACACATTTCCCACTGCTCTGTGTCTTCTCCTTTACCCCATTTGGGCTTTTCTTACTTGTTGAATGAAAGACAGAGAGAAGGAACTAATCTATGTGCACAAGTGTTCTGGGCCACATTCCAAAGCAAGCTGAAGCACAGGTCTAGGTCTACCTGTCCCCTCACCATGGTGGCCCTCCTGCTGCCTTCAGCCCCCGTACCTTGGGGAGGGCCCCTGGCCAGACGCGGACGGCACCGTGGTTGAGCAGAGCCCGAACCATGTGCTCAGGGCTCTGGGCCAGGGCTGCAGCTGGGCCCTGTAGAGCACAGTGCAGGGCCGTGTGTCCCCCATAGTCCATGGCATTGACACTGACACCACAGGACAGGAGCAACTCCACGACAGCAGCATGGCCACGGCGACAGGCCAGGTGCAGGGGCCGCCTCCTGTCCTGGTCAGCAGCATCGGCGTCTGCTCCAGCCGAGAGCAGCAAGCGGCACAGCTGGAGGCAACGGGACGTGGTGGCCTCAGCGTCGGCAGGGGACTGGCAGCGGGTGTCACAGGCAGCCAGCAATGGGGTCCAGCCTTCTGCATCACGGGCATCGGGGCATGCCCCACGTCTTAGAAGCAGGTCTGCCAGCTCCACATGGCCAAGCCGGGCGGCCACATGCAGAGGAGTTTCCTCTTCTTCCTCGGACCGACCATCCACTCTCGCCCCAAACCTCAGGAGCAGCTCTGCGCACCTAGTAAGGGCAAGATGGTGATGGGGAGGAAAACGGGCACAGACCCCTTGCATTCCTGCAGGTCTGAGCAAAGTGAACATGGCAGGGAGCCTTGGGGTGGCTCTCAGTTCTGTCTCCCTCCACCTTCTATCCCACCTGTCACTGGTCATCCATGCAACATGCAAAATATCTCAATTTTTACATTGATTCCATGATGAAATGGTAACATTATGGATATATTGTATTATATAAAATATATTATTATAATTAATTATACCCATTTCACAGATATTTGTATACCCATGTTCACAGCAGCATTATTCAAAATAGTCAAAATGTGGAAGCAACCCAAGTGTCCATCAATGGATTGATGGATAAACAAAATGTGGTATCTACATACAATGGAATATTATTCAGCCTTAAACAGGAAGGGAATTCTGACACACGCTACAACATGAATGAACCCGAAGTGGAATAAGCCAGCTGCAAAAGGACAAATACTATATGATTCCACTTATAAGAGGTCCCTAGAGTAGTCAAATTCATAGAGACAGAAAGTAGCATAGTGGTTGCGGGGGCTTGGGGGAGGGGGAGAGTTAATGGTTGATGGGTGCAGAGTTTCAGTTTGGGATGAAGAAAAAGATGGAAGATGGATGGTGGTGATGGTTATACAACAACGTGAATGTACTTAATGGCACTGAACTGTAAACTTAATGGGTAAAACGGTAAATTTTGTGTATATTTTAATGCAATTTTTAAAATTAATTTTACTTCTCTTTTCTTTTCTTTTCTTTTTTGAGATGGGGTCTTGCTCTGTCACCCAGGCTAGAGTGCTGTGGCCTGATCACAGCTCACTGTAACCTTGAATTTCTGAGCCCATGCAATCTTCCTGCCTCGGCCTCTCGAGTAGCTGGGACTGCAGGTGTGCACCACCACACTCAGTTAATTTTTAAAAATTTTTTTGTAGAGACAGGGTCTAACTCTATTGCCTGGGCTGGTCTCAAACTCCTGGCCTCAAGTGATCCTCCCTTCTTGGCCTCCCATAGTGCTGGGATTATAAGTGTGAGCCATTGCACCCACCCTCTTTCATTTTTTGTTAGGGCTACTAGAAAATTCTAAATTGTATATGTGGCTCACATTAGATTTCTGTTGGACCACACTAGTATAGAACACATCTTCAACCATAATATGATTAAGTCCATGGAATCCTCCGGAGGCTGATGAAGCAGGCAAGAGAGAGAGAGTCCACGAAAGGGAAACCCAAGGATCAATAATTTGGCATCATTCAGGGGTGAGAGGCGAAACCCAGTGGGGGTGCAGTCAGGAGGGAGAAAGCCTCTGCTATATGCAGATTAGTGCACAGGTTTGCCGAGGCTGGATTCCTCGTCCGCCAAAATATTGTAAGTGGGGACTTATCTTCCCAGTTTCCTTATAATAGATCATAATTATTTAGGCCAAAAGTGAACAACACCTTGACACATTTGAATGTACTCATCAGTTTCTTGTGAGTTTGGTCAGTGTCAGTCCCTTGACCCCATTTATCTGAGGGTGCCCTGCCAATAAGGAGATGCCAGACCTGCCTGGCTGAGAACCAGGCCCTGCCCACAGGGACAACAGCAGGCCCCAACTGGGGCCACTGTCCTCTGCAGCCTGACAGGATCCCCTGAGGGCAGGACCATGGCTCAGTTGCTGCCTACCCAGCACAGTGCCTGGAACATGGGATGAGCTCGGAAAACGTTAACACTTTCCGCAGCGCCACCTCCCCATGATGGATCCCAACACAGGCCATCAACTGAGCCCCGGCCTCAGCCCTCCCTCCCCAGGAAACCAGAAAATGGCCCAAAGGCCAGGCCACTCCGAAGGTCATGGGGCCAATGGTTGGATGGCTTAGGAATTGCACCCTAACCCCCACCTCAAGCCAGGACTGTGCTACCCCAGCCCAAGGAGCCTGCCGCCCTGACGTGCTCCCTCACCCTCCTTGGGAAGGCCTCTCTGCCTCCCCTCAGAGTGGAACTGGGGGTTGAGGTGAGGGGTCACTCACTCAAGGGTGCCAGGCCCCCGGCAGAGATGCAAGGGGCGTTTCCCGTCCTGGTCAGGGATGTTGGGGTCAGCTCCTGCCACCAGCAGCACATGGACGCAGGCTGTGTGGCCCTCAGCACAGGCCTCATGCAGGGCGGTGCGGCCCCCGGGGGCACTGTCCGGCCTCGCCCGCCGCCTCAGCAGCAGCCGCAGAACTTCCGTGTGGCCACGGCTGGCCGCCACATGCAGAGGGGTGGTCAGCTCCTCTTCGTACGTCAGAGACCAGAGTCCTAGGGAGAGGGGGACACGGGCCTCAGATCCTGAGGGGAGGCAAAGCGCTGCCAGCCAACAGGGTGTGCTGGGCGGAGGCAGGAAGAGGGAGCTGGAGCTCCGCTGCAGCCGCCCCTCTCCCGCTCAGTAGCCCCGTGCCCCGGGCCCATACTCAGAGCACGGATGTTGAAGCGGAAATCCCTCCATCGCTCCGGGTCGCTGGTATCAAAGACAGAATCAGGAGCCAGGCCGGTATTGGAGTCTGCCAGGATGTGCGAGACAGAGCCCACGTCCCCGGCCAACACTGCCTGCCAGAAGGCAAGGGCAGGTCCCGAGGCCGTGCGGGTGACGATGGGTCCTGGGCCAGCCTCAGGGTGCTCCTCAGCCCCTCTGCTGGGCTTCTCCACCAGCCTGGCACAGAGGGTGTGTCTGTCACTGGGGGGCTCTCCCTGCCCCCTGCATTCTTCTGGGGACCAGCTCATGAGCATGTGGGAAGGGGGAGGGGTGGGAGGAAGAGAGGGAACTGCCAAAGACAGACAGAGGGAGAGAAGAAGGGAAACGCACACAGATGGAGGCAGAGGGTCCCTGTGTCCCGAGCTCTGAGCCTGATCTGGCCACGCGTTCAGCAGGAGCTATTCTGGGCTCCGCGTGACTTCATTCCTGGGCCAAGGTTTAGGATCTTGGGCAAGCTTTGGGGTGGGGGAGAAACAGCCAGGGACATCTCCTTTTCCTCAAGCTCTTGGGACCTCTGTACCTGAGGTGCTCAGCCCAGCCCCCCGCTCTCAGGCCACCCAGCTGCCCCTCACCCCTCTGGTGGCTGCTCCAGCGAGGCTCCGCGGCCTGGCTCTCCAGCAGCAGGTCTGCTGTGCTGTTGGGGGGAAACAGCTCCTGCAACCTCGCCAGGTCCCCAGTGTAGAGGGCGTTCTGCAGGGCCATGTCACGGCAGAGCAGTGGTGACGGCCGAGGGGTCCCCAGGGCTAGGGAGGACTGGGGCCCCCAGACCTGGCAAGCGGGGGCTGAGGGAAAGCAGCCCAGGTGGTGCTCCCAGTGGGGAGGGGACTTCCTTCCCCTAGGCATGGCTAGTTTCTGCGGGAGAGAGCCAAAGCCGCAGGACTCAGGGCAATGCTTGGGGCAATGCTGCTGGTGGACTGGGCAGGTGGGCGCTGGGCCCGAGCCGGGTGGGGCCCAGTGTGGGAGGAGCAGGAGGGCACACACAGGCCGAGCCATAAATAGCCCCAACTGGCCTGGCTGTCAGCACCCAGGACGGAACTCTCAGGCTGGGAGGGGACCTGCGGAGGCCTGGAGAACAGAGCGAGGCTTGAGCCCTCCAACCCTGAGCTTCGCCCTAGGGTTGGATGACATCGGAGTCGAAAGGGACCACCCAGATGGTGCTGGCCAATCTGGCCAGTCTGTCATCTCACAGGTAAAGGAAAGTGCAGCCCAGAGAAGGGAAGTGATTTGTCCAAGGTCACACAGATAACTTGTTACAGAGCTGGGGTAGAACCCCTATCACTTGCTTCACAAATCAGCCGCTCAGATCCCACAGGGAGGGCCTGTGCCTGTCAGATAGTGTTTCCTGCCCTCCCAAATGTCATCGGTTAGCCCTGCACCTTCCCACTCCCAAACCCAAGGGAGGGGTTCACAGCAGTGACAAACATTGAAGGCTACCCCCACGGTGAGAGGCACTCCCCAGGGAGTCTTCTCCAGAACACAAACTTCTGCCCAGGGAATAGGGCTCCGCCCACAGGCAGCAGCAGAAACGCCCCACGCCCATCCTGGGTGCCGATGCCCCCCACACCTATCCTGGGTGCGGACACACCCCCCACACTCATCCTGGGTGCTGACCCTCTCCTGCCCATCCTGCATAGTGACACCCCCATTTTCTTGGATGACCCCTGGATCTCCTGTATGGCATCTCTACCCTGCCATGGTTAGATGGGGTTTCAGGTGGAGAGTGAGGAAGAAGTGCGTCTGCCTCCTCAGACAAGCCAGGATGAGACTGCTCTCTTCGGGGAAATAAAAAGAGAAAAGGGGAGAAAGAAAATGTAAGAGCAAGCCGGGCTGGGCTCGGCCCGCCACTCCCACGGCGTCTGTGGTGCTCCAGCCCAAGCAGTCGTGCCTCCTCTGGCTCACACTGGCTTTTTAAAAAAAAATTTTTTTAATCAATCGCTTTTTTAAAAAAGTTTTATTTTTAATTGATGAATAATAATTGTATATATTTATGGGGTACAACGTGATGCTTCCATACATGTTTACTCTATGTAATGATCGAATCGGGGTAATTACCTCATCCATCACCTTAAACATTATCATTTCTTTGTGGTAAGAACAGTTAAAATCCTCTGTTTTAGCTATCTTGAAATATACATTATTATAAACCGTAGTCACCGTGCTGTGCGGTAGATCACCAGGACCTGGTCCTCCTGTCTCACTGTAGCATCGACCCACTGACCAACGTTCCCCCTTTCCCCATCCACCGCCTCCCCACCACAAGCCCCTGGTGACCACCTTCTACTGTCCGCTTCTGTGAGTTGGACTTTCTGGATTCCACGTGAGATCTTGCAGTATGTGTCTCTCTGTGCCTGGCTTATTTCACTTAACGTAATGTCCTCTAGGTTCACCCATGTTGTCACAAACGACAGAACTTCCTGTTTTTGAAGGCTGAATAGTATTCCATTATGTAGATATACCTCACTTTTTTTTAGCCTTTCAATTTTTACCAGTCAATAAAACCTTCCTTTTTAAATTTGGCTTCCTGACTCTGTGCTGTGCCTTCAGCAATTCCACGACTTTCTGCTCCTTAATAGGGAAAGCACACTTGATGCTGTCACAGACACATGTGGCACATGTGGCACCACCAGAGCCCTGCTGGCATGTGTTTCCTTTTTAGACACCCTTTGAGAACTTTAGGTCCCACAGCATGAATGCCCAGAGTCTCCCTGGGCCTGTGCCACCTGCAGCTGCTGGTGCTGTCCCAGCCTCCCTGGTATAAAGGCAAACAATCCTATCGGCAGGGGCTCAGGACAGCCCTGTGTTCTTCGAGGCCGCGTTGTAGGAAAGCCCAGGACCATATGTCAAACGCTGGACTGTTCTGAGGGCCTCTAGGCAGCGTCCCTGGAAGACACTCTACCTCATTTTCTGTATCCATTCTTCCCCTGATGGACACTTCGGTCGTTTCCATATCTTGGCTTGTGAATAGTGCGGCAATGAACATGGGAGCGCAGACGTCTCTTCCACATACTGATTTCAGTTCCTCTGGGTATATATTCAGTTCCGCCGAATACCCTGTGGCGGGATTTCGGGCTCATACGGTAATTCTAATTTTAGTTTTCTGAGGAACCTCCATAGTATTTTCCAAAATGGCCGTACTAATTTCCAATACCTCCAAAGTGCAGAGTTCTCTTTTTTCTGTATCCTTGTCAACGCTCATCTTTCATCTTTTTGACAACAGCCATTCTACCAGGTGTGAGGTGATCTCTCATTGTAGTTTTAATTCACATTTCTATGATGATTAGAGATGTTAGCATTTTTTCATGTGTATTATTATCGGGCATTTATATTTCTTCTTTTGAGAAATGTCTATTCAGGTTCTTTGCCCATTTTTAAATAGGATTATTTATTTTCTTGTTACTGAGTAGTTCGGGTTCCTTATATGTTTTGGATATTAGTCCATTATCAGATGTTTGATTTGCAAAATATTTTCTCCCAATCTGTGGGTTGCCTCTTCCCTCTATTAACCGTTTCCTTTGCTGTGCAGAAGTTTTTAGTTTGATGCAATCCCATTTGTCTATTTTTGCTGGGCTTTTGGGCTCATATCCACGAAATCTCTGCCAGGCCAATGTCATGGAGCTTCCCCCTATGTTTTCTTCCAGTAGTTTTCTAGTTGCAGGTCTCGGATGAACCTTGACCTTTACCTACACACTCTGTACAGTGTCCATGGGTCTGCCTTTTCCCAGAGAACTCTGGGGCACCCCAGCCCTTGGCGGTATGATTGCCCCAGCTCCCCAAGTGCCCTGAGCCCACCCGCCTGAACTATTCTCTCTCCAGCAAGGGGGAACTGGACTCCTCCCCGTGGGCAAGAGGCTGTGTCCCATCGAGCCCTGAAGTGTAGGCTGTGGGTCAGACAGAGGACAAAGCGCAGAGCTGGGGCAGGCAGGTGCTGAGTTGGGGGGTCTTTGGAGGAAAGAGGAGAAGACCACTCAGAGGAGGTGTTGGGTCTACCAACAGCCCTGGTCCTGGCCACAAAGCCCCTCCATTTCCCCACAGCCTTGCAGAGCTCTCCAACCCTCCCCACCCCACCACCCTCACTCCCTGACTGCCCAGACACTTCTGCTAGAGTAACCGAACCGTAGAGTAGAAGGGATCTTAGAGATCAGCTGGTCCAATCTCTCCTCACTATGCAAGTAAGGAAACCGAGGCCCAGGGAAAGCACTGTGCAGACCACACAGGGAGCTAGTGCCGAGGGGCTAGGACCAGGGACGGTTCCAGACGCTGCCTTTTTCTTTGTCTACACTGACTGTGGACCTTCATTCTCCCCTCTCTCTTCTTTCCCTCTCTCCTTCTCATCGTAGTTTTTCTCACTTAAATACCTTGAGGAGGAAGAGAGCTCAGAACCAGGACAGGACAATGACGAGGAGATGGAGACACCGGGGTGGGGGCCGAGCACAGGGATCTATGCGGGAGACCGCGGTGAGCCAGCAAGGGCCGGGGTCCAGGAGAAAGAGGTGGGAGGCAGGCGGGGCTGTGCACGGTGGGGCAGAGGGCGGGCATAGACACGGACATGGACGGACGAGAGTGTCCCTGAGCCATCTGGGCATTTATGCCTCTGCCCCCCTGTCCCTTCACCCTTGGGGCACTGCCCAGTCCCAACCCGCTAATCTCAGGCATCATTTCCTCTTCTTCTTCTCCTTGGCCAGCTTGGCTTCCTCAGCCTCCATCTGGTCCTTGCTGAGTTTCATGCTCTTCTTGCCCAGCGGAGTCTTGAAGTACCAGTCCTGGGGTGGTGGGAGCAGGAGGGGCGAGTACTTCGGGCCGACCCTTGGCTCTGCCTCTTGACCTCACCCCTCCCCTTTTTATGGACTCTGCGCCCTCAGCAGCCTCTTCTCCCCCACCCCCCAGGGTTCCCCTTACTCCCCACTCAATACTCCAGGCCACAGTGTCAGCCATCTCGGGGGGCAAGCTCTGCCCCGTCCACCTCTGCAGCCCTCTGTCCTGGGCTCCCAAGGCCACCCTACCCCCTGCAAGGGGCAGTGACTCAGGGGTGGGGACATGGGTGACAGTTGATCCCAGAACCAGCCAAGGGCTCCTAACATATAGGTGGCCCTTTTGGGCTCCCTCTCAGGGAAACCAGGTGAGATGGTTCTGCCCACACACTCCTACCCCTTGGCCTTTCCTGGTCATTTCCTGTTCCCTTTCCAGCTGAGACCCATGTTCATTTTAACCCAGTCATCCTCTGGTAATATGGGGGAGCAGGAGGGGTCCCAGGCATGTTTGGGGAGGCTGACTCCCCGATGGACACAGCTCACCCATAGCCCTGGCCCCCATCGGCCTCACCTTCATGGACTCCTCCTCCTCCCTGTACACTGGATCTAGTTTCGCCAGATGTCCCAGGAATTCAGAGGCCACCAGGGGCCACTTGGCCACTTGCAGGAGCCGTCGCTCATTCAGCACCGATTGGATAGCTTGGAGAATGTGACCAGGTGTGTAGCCATCTGACACCTTGGCCAGGGCACTGATGTCCAGGCTCTGGGTCACTTGGAACCCCCGGGCCTCTATCATATGCTTCCAGAGCACTGCAGGTGTTGGGGAGGACACGGGCGTGGGGGGCAGTGGGCACCAGGGCAGCAGCATGGCCTGGCCAGCCTCTGCCTTGGCCTGAGAGGAGCTCTGTGCTCCTGGAGAGCAGCCCCGACCATCGGCTCCTCTCCCCCAGGAAGGTAGGGCCTGAGCGGTGAGGATCATTCTCCCAACTTAGCACGGGAAATGCAGCCCCAGAGGATGTAAGTGACCTGCCTGTGTCCACAGAGCCAAGGCCAGGACCCCGGCCACTGGCCTGCTTGTCCAGCAGCCCTTTGAGAGCACCTAGCCATGCAGGTGAGGGCTTGCAGCAGCAGTGGGGGGTGGGAAGAGAGGTTGAGGCTTTGGCAGGGGCAGCAGTCCCCGGGTCCCTCTCTGGCTGTCCCGCATCCCCAGACCTCACCATAGCGAGAAGCATAGTCGGGCCGGGGCATCAGGAGAATCCGCTCGTAGACCCGGCACAGCCCCTTCAGCTCTGCCAGCTGCGGCTGGGCGGTTGTTCCAATCAGCATGACGCGGTCTCCAGGAACCAGCAGCCGCATGGCCTTGGTGAGGTCCTTCTTTATTCGCTTTGGGTCCATCTGTTCCAGGGGGGCGGTGGGGGGCACACAGTGATGGGGCATCCAGGCTCCTGGGGCACATGCCCCAGGCTCAGCACTGGGGAGGGTGCTGTCCATCCTACTTTCAGACAGTAAATCAGGCGTGGTGGGGAGGAGGAGAGGGGACTCGCCCAAGGTCCCAGTCGGTGGGGTTTGAAGCGACTGGAAGAAGCCCTGGCCTGCCAGCCCTGCCCACAGAGCACTTGGTGGCCAAGCTCCCTCACCTCCCTCTCTTCTTCTGGGACCTTCTTATAGAAATTCTTCTCAGCATTTCCAATCCAGATCACAGAGGGCTGTAGGAGCCGGGCTACCTGCACAGATCAGAGGGTAGAAATCAGACCCTAGATGTTCCCAGCAAGGGTCACATCCCGACCTGGAACCCTGGACCAGGGCTGGCCTTGGGCAGCGGCTGACCTTGGAGCCCCCAGCTTCTACATCCCACATCCCGCCGGCCCCACACACCAGCCTTTTGCACACACCTCCCACCTCAGTATGAGCCAAGCCACTGCCCTCTGCCCTCCATGGAGAGCTGCATGTTAAGCCTCATCTTACTGTGAAAAGAAACCGCTCTGTCTCCCCACCCCCTGCCCTTCCCCCCATGGGGGATGCCGGGGGAATCCAAGATACTAGCAGGGGGTGGTAGCGAGACCTCACCAGTCCAGGTCCTGAGTCACACCAAACAGGTCGCTGGGTGACCTCTTAAGCATAAAGCCCACCCTGCTCTGTTATCCCAGGTCTAAGAAGCAGCAATGCCAAAACTCACGGGCTCCAGACCTTAAAGACCATATGCACTACCATCTGCGCTCCGGTCTTGCCAGGATATTTGCCCATCAGGTTGCCAGGCGACAGGTCAAACAGGTTGGCACCGGTTTCTGTGCACACAGCCTTGACCAGCATCTTTTTCCCCATGCCGGAGGGGCCCACCAGGAGGAGGGAGCGGATGAGGGGAGCCATGGCATGGATGTCTGGGGAGCCTGACAGGAAGAGGGGCCAGAGGCGGCAATGAGCCAGGAGCAGGGGCAGGGCTACGGAGGACCCTGTGCAGGTCAGCCCAGGGCCCAGCCGTGCTACCTTCCCAAACATCTGAGCAGTTCCCCGGGCCTGCAAGCCGGGAGCTTGGGGATTGTGCACGGCTTGGCAGGCTCGACTGCGAAGAGCTGTACGTGCGGTCAGGAGGGAGACTGCCACCCCTTCCAACATCCTTCCTGTTCTCTGTACCAGCTGCTTCCACTCCTGCTACGATGGGGCGGAATTAAAAGGCATGAGAGACACTGCTGCAAAGATCTCCGGCTCTGGTATTTAATAGGGCTGTGGGGCTGGTCTTCTGGGAATGGGTTGTCGCTGGGGATGAGTAAGGGGCTGGCAGTGTGGGTCAAGGACCTACATGATCTCGAGAAGGCAGGAGGCCCTGTGGATTGGAGGCCCAGGCTGGACATGCCCGCCTCAGCCCCCTGCCTGAACCCCAGACCCCTACCCCGAGAGACACCCGCCCAGCACTGGCTCTACACTCTGCCCAGGGCCTCTTACCAAGCCGCAGGACTGCGTACAAGGCCATGTTCTGTCGTATGTCAAACAGGGAGGGCATGGGCAACTTGTTTGCCAAAGTCAGTGTGGATCCCAGATAGAGGCAGTCACCTGTGGGGACAGACAGTCACCTGGTGAGTGGCAGTCTCTCCCAGCGGAAGGTGTGGCCAGTGAGCCAGGGTTGTGGGGAACGGAGGTTAGGGGAGGGGTCTCACCAATGTAGTCTTTCAGAGCTACGGTCTCACTCTTCTTTAGGAGGCCAAAAGTGACAAGCTCTTCGTACAGAGAGTCCACAGACCTGGCAGAGGATGACACAAGAAGACCTCAAGAATGTTATTAAGAAAAGGCGAGGGCAAATGAGGGCAGAGACAGGGGCTGTGGTCCTCCTGCCCAGTGCTCAGTGATCAGAAACATCAACAGTGCGCTGCACAGGCACAGCCAGAGGGCGCGGCACGCCGTCACCGTCCCAGGGCGCAGGCCTCCCGCCGTGGGTGCCCTGCAGCATTGCCACAGTCTGCCCGCTGCCCACAGGTCCACCACGAGCAACCCAGTCACTTGGGTTAAGCACTACCCTCTTCTTAGAAACCACATTTCGGATGCGAATCCTCTTGGAAGGACGACCATTAAAGAAGCTCATGTCAATGTGTTCATGAAGTAGACAGGAAGGCTGATGGGACCCTCAATGCCCCCACCTGGGAAGTCCAGGGGGAGGGAAACTCCATTTGTGTCTCATTCTACACTGTCACTGTCAAAGCCCATTCTTACACCAGCTACCGTGCAAGTTTGGCAGGGCAGGGACTGAGTGAACAAGGCCAGGGAGTCAGAGAGGGCAAAGTGACTTTCCCAAGATCACACAGCAGCAGAGCCAGGACCAGCAGTCAGGTCTGTCCTGGACAGGGTCTGTCTCCACCACCTTGGCTACCTGTCTGGGGTCAGATCTTTTGCCTTCTTCTTCTTCCCAGTTTTCTTCCCAGGCTTTTTCTGGTGGGAAACAGTGCATGGTTCATTGTTCACTGCTCCTTGCCTCGCCCGGGTGCCCGCGCCATCCAGCCCCAGCCCCTCATCTCACCTTCGGAGCCTTCAAGGGCCTCTCCTCCTCCCTGTCTACAGCCAGGCGCAGCTTCCTCAGCTCCTGGCGCATCAGCTCATCCACCTGGGGGAGACAGCAGGGGCCATGGCGGCCTGGGCTGGGCGGCAGTGGGAGAGGTGAGGAGGCACCAGGGCAGGGAGGAGGGGGGAGCCTCACAGAAGAGCCCCTGAGCCTGGTGAGGGCAGCAGGGATGGCCACCGCCGCCTCCCCACATGTGCCTTTGCGTTCTCCTCCCTCCCTGCGCCTGTCCACACCAGTCCTGGTCTGTGTCCTGCTCTCCCCGAGTCTTGCTCTCAATGGTCAACATGTGGGGAGAAGCCCCCAAGATGGAGTTCAAGCCCAAGACCCACCCCTTGACGTCTCTGTGACCGGGAGCAGTTGCATAACCTCTTAGCCTCAGTTTCCCTTGTGTACCATTGCAAAAACCATGGTACCTCCCTCGTGGGTTGTGGGAAAGATGACGTAGCTGAATGCTCCTAAAGCACGTGGCACAAGTGGAGCATGCTGTCAGAGGGCTCCTGAGGATGTGCTGGGTGTGGGTCCCCAGCCTCTGCCCCATCTGACTGCAGCTCAGAGCCCCTCCCGTGCTTTCACGTCCTGCCTCAGGCTCCCGGGGAGAAAGGGGGACAGGAAGCGGAGGAAGGTGGGGAGTGACACGGGCGGAGCTAGGACTGTGCCTGGCAGGCAGAGATGGCTACAGAGGATGAGCTGGGCCCAGGGTAGGGGGTCGGGACAAGAAGGAGGCAGCCAGAGGGGTTGGGAGGAGCCTGGGGTGGGCCGGAGGTGCCTGGTGGGGAAGAGGGTGGGTGTCCTGGTGCGGCCTGCAAGGAAGCCCTGACCAGCGCTCACCTGCACCTGAATCTCCTGCTCCACCTTCTTCCTCTTCTCCTCCCGAAGGGTCTCGGAGTCAAAGTTCTGACTGGGGTGTACGCTCTCCTGCCGGTTCTTCCACAGATCTGACCGCAGAAATGGAAGGATGCGTGAGGGTCAGAGCCCTGGCTGTGCATACGTATGCATGCACACGTGCACACGCACACATGTGGGCCGGGGACTGTCCCCTCCCGGCCCTCAGCAATGCTCCTGCCCAGAACTTGGACAGAGGCTTGAGTTCAGGGCCTGTCACCCCCAGGATTCAGACCCAAGCCATGATGGCCCCACCCCAGGAATCACAGCACACCTCCCTCTCTCCCTTGGCGTCATCCCCTCAGCCCACGCACTCAGACACCCACAAGGCCACACAGCCAGATCATGGGCCACGTGGCAGAGGCCCACTTTCCGCAGGACCCAAGGCCCCAGGACCTCCACAAGGCCCAGACACTCCTCCCCAGCCCGCTTACTTAAGTACTCCGTGTGCCCCGCGCTGATCGCAGGTGTGAACTTGGACGGCAGCACCTGCAGCATCACATCCGCTTCCTGGAATGGAAACGTCCTTTGGCCTGGGACCCCCCGCCCCTGGCGCAGACCTTCCTGCCTGCGGCCCCACCCTGCTCCCCGCCCACTCGCTCCTCTGTCCAGGAGGTGTCTTACCGCCTTTTTGGCGTTTTTGTCTTTCCCTTTCTTCTTCCCTTTTTTATTCTTTTCTTTTTGGTCCTTTTCTTTTTCCTTACTTTTCTCTTGCTCCTTTTTCTTGCTCTCCTGGACCTGCATCTCCAGCTCCATTCTCACCTGTGACCAACCACGGCGAAAGTCGTCTCGGGGGAACGGGGCCGAGACTGGGGCGGACCAAGGATCGCCCAGGCCTACGTAACTAGAGGGGTCCAGATGGCTGAGCACGCAGAGACTTCATTGGGTCCAGGGAGAAAGGGGCACCCAGGAAGGAGCGTGGGATCCAACCTGCCGCCTCCCCTGGGCCATGGCGATCTGGAGCCACGAGTCTCCCCAGACGCGTCTCCCCTCCCTGGCCATGGAAGCCTTGTCCAGCCACAGGTCCCCTTGCCCCTCTGCCCATGCGGTCTCTCTGGTCGCCTCTGCCTTCCCGGAGGCTGACTCCTCCCTACCTGCTGCCCCTTCAGCTCACACTCCCCAATCTCCATAACCCTGGGCTCCATCTGCCAAAGAGCACCTCCTATCCCCACATCCCAGGTACCTGTTCTGGAGTTTTGTCTGCAAAGATCACGTAGGATCCACCTAGAGACTCATCTGGATAATCAGGGAAGCGGCCGGTAAGGGCACTAAGTGGACATAAGATGGTTGGAGAGATGGACGGGTGGGTGGGCACGTGGACTGGACAGACGGATGGGCGGGCGCATGGATAGGCGGGTAGAGAAGGGTGGAGGGAGAGAGGGGATAGTTGCAGACGGAAAGGACAGACTGTGCAGGGGGCATTCCTGGATGTTCTTCCCATCCCGCCCCGGCATTTCCTCTCCCTGTGTGGAAATGGGAAGTCAGGAGTGGAGAAGGTCCCGTACACCAGGGCCCCAAGTTTTAAACCAAGAGCATCAGCACGTGGGGAGCGGGGTAGACAGAGGACTAGAGGGCAGAACGGCGGTGGGGCAGGAGCAGCCTTGGGGACACTGGCGTGAGGAGCGCATGAGGGGTGGAGTTTGGGGTCAGCCGAGGCGAGGACACTGACTGGCACTCGATGAACCACTGACGGACCTGCTCCTTCATCTTCTCCTTCATGTCGGGCCCCTCCGTCTCCCTGAGAGAACTGTGGGCCTTCTCCATGGCCACCTGGAACTCCTCCTCCTTTTCCACCTGGCGGAGCCTCCGGACATCGTCCCGAGGCAGGCCTGGGACATGATGCCCAGGTGCTCCACCTGGCTGGGCGGGGGGAGCTGGGGGAGCGGAGGGAGAGGCCGGGGGCTCAGAGGTGGGTGTGGGAGGACCAGCACCTCGCCCCCCTCCCGCGTCCCCCTCCCGCGGCGCGGAACAACGGGCAGACTGCATCGGGAGAAACCGTGTTTGGAGCTGAAATTCGCCTGTGTAAATTACTCTGGTAATGAGTTTGCCGGATGCATCCGGGCAGGCCCCACCCGCGCCCCCAGCACACCCTCCCCCAGCCCCCGGCCCAGCCCCCGCCCCGCGCGGCTGCGTTGGCAGCCGCTCCCGCAGCCACTTTCCCGCCTCATTGGCTCCCAAATGTATTTTAAATATCACTCTGCGCAGAGACAATTACTGAAAACGCTGAGCTCACACTGTTGATGGGCCCGGGCGGCCAGGCTCATTCCTCACCCGCTGCCGTGCCATGCCCCCCTCCCCACCGAGGCCGACCCCTGCCTCCCCCCGCTTGCTCGCGCATCCTGGGCGTCTAGCTCTCCAGCCCCCCCAACAAGTCTCTCACCTCTGCTCCCACAGGGGCCCCCACCCTTCCCTCCTCCTGAAGCCCCCAGCCTCCAGTGGAGCCATCCCAGCCGGCTGAGACATCCCCGGCTCCACCCTGCGTGTTGCCAGCCCTGGGAAAGCTGCCTTCTCTCCAATCCCCCTGGTCCCAGCCCAGCCCCTCCCAAGTCCCTCTGCCAGCCAGGCCTCTGCTGGACCTGCCCAGGCAAAGGCCCTGTCCCGGGAGCATGACCCTCATGAGCTCTGTCATGGCCTTCCTTTCCTAAGGCAGGGGAGACTAGCTGGATGAGAGAACTGGCGGAGAGCAGAGGACAGACAGGAGCAGGGGCCAGCTTAGGCCACCTGGACACATGCACGCACACTGGCACACACAGGGGTCTCTGCCCCCACCACCCACACTCCCCCATGTATGCACTCACACTCACATTGCACAATCCACACTTAGCCCTCCCCCCGGCACAGCACGGAAGCAAGTCCGGGGCCCTCAGAGCAAATGGGGAGCTTGTGGCCTGCAATGCCCCCGTTTGGGGAGTGTGCCCACACCCCAACACAGCCCCAGTGGTTCCCCAAGGCTAGCAGAGGCTGCAGTGGGTGGCGGGCATGCTCCCCCGAACCCACCGTGCAGCTCCTCCTTCCAGCCGGGGGCGGGGACGTGGGGTCCAGGATGCCCTGTGCTATGCCCCTCACCCCGCCCCACATTTGAGATCCTTCCAGGGGCTCTTTGAAAGGGAGGGGTGCAAAGGGACATGGCTTGGTGGTTCTCCTGTCCTTCCACCTCTTTCTCACCCAGGACCTCAACCCCTCCCCCAGGCCTAAGTGGAGGTTGGCGTGGGCAGTGTGGGGCCAGAGAGGACTGTGCCGGGGGTGGGGGCAGAGAGGACAAAGGAGAGGGAGGGGCCCTGCACTGGCCAGCCCTGAGCTCCAGGCTCACCATGCCAATGAATTCCATCTCCGTTCGCCGGTCCTGCTGAGTGCATTTCCTTTGCAGGTAACCTTTCCACACCTGGGGGCGGGGGACATGTGGGACACAGATACTCCCCACCAGGCTCAGGCCCAGGGAGGAGCAACAGCCACTCTCTCAGCGAGGGTCTGAGGGTCCAGGCTGGAGGAGGTCTAGGGTAGGAGTGGGCAGAGTGCTGAGTGCTCAGGTGCACAGAGCAGGAACAGCCAGAACAGGTGGTCCTCCTACCTCTAGCTCAGAGCTAGATGGCAGGCACCCAAGCCGTCTAGCTCTGAGCACCCCCAGGAATTCCCTCCTTCTCATCTCCACCCTCGTCTGCTGTATCTTTTGAGGCACGGATCAGAATTCAAGCACCACTTCCTGCAAGAAGTGTTCCCCACGCTCCTCCTCAGAATCCCCAGAGCAGCTGGAATAGATATTTGATTCCACCCAGGCACGCAGCATCAGCGCTGTAGGGACCGTGGAGCTCCTTTCGTCATTCCTTCACTTTCGACCCAAAGGAACTGAGGCCAGAGACAGCACGTGACCTCTCCCGGGCCCAAGAGCCCATCAGTGCAGAGCTGGACTCGTGTCACTTTCAGACCCAAGGACCACTGAGTGCTGGTGGGCCAGGGCCATGGACACCGGGCAGAGAGGGGCAGGGCAGCCAGCACTCTCCATTGGCATCACAGCGCCTCCAGGAGCAGGGACTGGCTCCCGCGCTCTCGTCTTGCCTTCGTCCTGTTCCTGTGACCAGCACAGGACAACCCACAATGACTGAGTCCTTCAGACATTCTTTCCTATTATTAGTGTGCTGGCCATCTCTAAGACCAGAATGCAATATTTCTGTACTCCTGATGTCTGGCAACAGGGACAAAATGACTTGCTTTGGCTCTCAGGGGCAAGTGGGACTCTACCTTTGGGGCCCACCCTCCTTCTTGGAAGGCCTGCTTTAGCGAGCCCTGCAGTTGAGGACCTCCTCCGTAGCTGGACATTGGTGCGGGCACCTGAAAGCAGGGGCTCGCCCCGGATGTTCAGGGTACTGATGAATAATGCAAAAATCTATCCCATTTGGAGAGGATTTCATCCTCTCAGACTTGTTGTTTATTTGTTGGTTGGTTGGTTTGCTTTTGTTTTTTGGTGGGGAGAGGTTCTAAGTTTCTTCTAGAGCAGCGGTCCTCAACATTTTTGGCACCAGGGACTGGTTTCATGGAAGACAAATTTTCCATAGACTGGGGGTGGTGGTGGTGGAGCTCTGCGGCCCTGTCCCTAACAGGTCACAGACCGGTACTGGTCTGCAGCCCAGGGGTTGGGGACTGCAGCTCTAGTGGGCTAAGAGGAGTCTTTGAGGCTTTGGGGTTTGAGAGAGAAGATGGGGGAGGAGATTGATTTGAGAGAGACAAACAGGGTCCAGGCCGGGCACGGTGGCTCACGCCTGTAATCCTAGCGCTCTGGGAGACCGAGGAGGAAGGATCCCTTGAGCTCAGGAGTTTAAGACCAGCCTGAACAAGAGCGAGACCCAGTCTCTGCTAAAAATAGAAAAAACTAGCTGGGCAACTAAAGATAGAAAAAAATTAGCTGGGCATGGTGGCGCATGCCTGTAGTCCCAGCTAATCGGGAGGCTGAGGCAGAAGGATCGCTTGAGCCCAGGAGTTTGAGGTTGCTGTGAGCTAGGCTGAGGCCACGGCACTCTAGCCAGGTCAACAGAGCCAGACTCTGTCTCAAAAAAAAGAAAGAAAGAAAGAAAGAAAGAAAGAAAGAAAGAAAAAGAAAGAAAGAAAGAAAGAAAGAAAGAAAGAAAGAAAGAAAGAAAGAAAGAAAGAAAGAAAGAAAGAAAGAAAGAAAAGGTGACAAGCAGCTTCCTGTGACAGGGCAGGGCCAGCAGCCTTGGGCGCAGCTGCAGGAACAGGAGCAGAGAGCTGCCCCTTCCTGCACTGGAATCTTCCCAGGGTCCCTCCAGGCTCTGATCAAGCCACTAACCACTGCTGCCTCCAGTCGGCCTGTGCTAGCAGCGTTTTAGGGAATGGTGAGAGAGGCCATGTCCATACACAGCGTGGACAGCAAGGGCTGACCCAGAGAGGCGTGGCGTTGCTGTCCAGAGCAAAGGAGAGGCATGACAACCGGGACGGTGAGAATGTTTGGGGAAACCTAGGGGGGGCTGCGCTTTCCAGAGTGAGGCGAGATGGAGAACGTAATTGTATTTCCGTGTTAGACTACAGTGACCCCAGATGGCACAGAGCTTGAGCATATATGGGTCGCATTAGTTATCAAGTCTAATTCACTCATCCTGTCTCCCTTTACCTCAGAGGCTCAGGAGCATTGTTTTTTTCCTTCCTTCTTTTTTTTTTTCTTAGAGATGGGGGTCTTACTATGTTGCCCAGGGTTCAAGTGATCCTCCAGCCTCATCAGGATACATTTTAGTGGCTCGTTTTAACGGTCTTAAGGGTTTCTGGAATGATCCTCTACTCTGTTCTGCTACTCTATTGTGGATCTTTCTCCCCTAATTTTACTGATCCTTCTGTTTCTGGGCTTTTATGAAATAGAGATGCACGTTAAATTATAAACAAATAAGGTACATGCTTACCGATTAACTAAAGTCCCTGGTTTAGAATCTAGTTATGGGGCAACAGAATCCAGGCAATCCTGTGAGCAATTGCTGAGCCTGGCAGGCTTCCTGAAGGAGGTGACTCTCCCCTGGCCCTCCCCCTGGGTGCCCAAGCTTACCTTTTGTACTGTGAGAGCTGCTTTGTCCTGACTGAATTTCTGCCACCCATCATCCTGAATCTTCCGATCCTGCTCCTCCTGTCTTTGAATCTCTTTCATGAAGGTGGCTCGGAGGCGGCCTTGCCTGGCCCGCTCGGCCTTCTGCACTAGAATTATGGCCTCGGTCCAGTGCATTCCTGGCAAGTCCTGGCCCGAGCAGGGGCAAAAGAGCAGGGGGACATAAGGGTAAGCTTGTGCCCAGGGTGGGCAGCTGGGAGCCCTCCAACCACCAAAGGACGCGCTGGGGCCATGGTCGTCCCAGAGCAACTGGGTGCCCAAGTCCTGTCTTGGTGCTGGCGGGTCACAGTGAGCACAAGAGCAGCCTTGCAGGAGCCAGGGATCACCGACAGAAAGAGCACTCTGAGCTGGGTAGAGAGCAGAGCAGGGCCTCTCCGTGTCTTGGAGGGTCCCAGAAAGGGTATGGAGGAGTCTGGGAGGGTGTCTCTCCCCTGCTTACCTCCTTGGAGGACATTGGCTCCATTCTGGACAGAATCTCGGCTAGCATCAGCCCTCGCTCTCGCACAGCGCTGGACTGCTCCAGCAAGAAATATTTGGGGATTGAAACTTCCAGATCCGCCTTTGGGGCAATATGGAGGAAGGAGGGTCAGGAATGAAGCCTGGGCCATCTGGCTGACCCACCGCCGTTCCCAGCCGCTTACACGCTCCTTGGCACTGTTTCCTCCACCCTAGAGCCCTGGGGTAGGAAACCTAGCAGGTTATGGGGCAGATCCCTCCAAGGGTCATTCCTCTCTTCCTCTGCACCTCCTACCCCCTGGAGGAATAGAATTCTAGAGGATCATGGTAGGTGGCAGTGGTCCCAAAGCTGGCTGTACATCAGAATCAACTTGGAAGCTCTTACATGCAGATCCCTAGGTCCTGCCCAGATAACCGCATCAGAATGGCAGAGCTTGGGGAATCTATTTTTGTTTTCCAAGTCCACCCCCGCAGCTGGTGGGGGAATTTGAGACTGCCTTGGTTATGGAGCAGTGACTGACCCCTAACCTTGGGGCAGGACTGGAGGCCCTGCATAAGCTCTGTGCTCTAGAACAGCCATACTATTATTATTATTTTAATACAGGCAGGGTCCCACTCTGTCGCCTAGGCTGGAGTTAGAACAGCTTTCTAGAACTTGCCTGTGCACATAGATCATCTAAGGTTCTTGTTAAAACACAGACGCAGATTTAGTGGGTCTGCGATGCGGCAGCAGTTTCTGCCTTCATGATGCGGATGTTGCTGGTCCAGGGACCAGACTTTGAGAAGCAAGCCTCCGGAGGCCTGTCCTCACCAATCCCCTGCAGTGCGTGGGTCTTCCCAGCCATGCAGGGACCTCCCAGCCTCACTCCATCCATCCCCCAACTTCCTCCACGCACCCCGGTTCCTGAAGCGTTTCCCACTGGCCAAACTCTGTCTCTGACCTGCCCCTCCCGCCTTCCCTTGCAGATGCAGAAATGCCAAGGATGTCCGGGAGGGGCAAGGCCAGCCCCGTCCCCACCCCCGCCCCTGGCTGGCCCGGGGCGTGGCTCGGTGTCTGCAGGGGGTCCAGGCCAGCCCCCGCCCCGCCCCGCCCGCGCACTGGCTCTCGTGGCTCTTGGCGGCTGCGCACCGGGGTGAGCTTGAGGTCCTGAAGCACGCGGTCCAGGCAGTGGCTCTCGCTCAGGTCTGCGCGCACCAACTCGTCCTTGAGCTCCAGCACGCGGCCCGCCACACAGTCCAGCAGGCGCCGCAGCAGCCGCTGCTTCTGGGGCTGCAACATCTGGTCGTAGGCGGTGTCAAACCGGCGCAGCAGCCCCAGGTAGCCCAGGTAGAGCGACACGAGCCTGTATTGGAAGGACTGCCGCTCCCGCTCGGGCACGGGTTCGAGCAGGGGCTGCTCTCGGTCCAGCAGCTCTTGCAGGATCACGTGGGAGGACTCCCAGAGGCGCTGGTAAGCTCTGGAGGGAGGACAGCGCCCTCGCTCTGAGCCGCGACCCCCCCGGGGGGTGTGAACTCGGGGTTCCAGAGGGCGTGGACGTTACTCATGGGCCGAAATGGGCTGCAGGGAAGTGAGGGGCTGCAGGGAAGTGAATGGGCACTGCGTGGGCTTAGAGAGGGTGTGAGATTGGGGTCCGCTGATGGATTAGCAGGAATGCAGAAGGGGCATGGCCCTTAGGGGTTTGGGAGGGTGGCAGCCGGGGAGTGGGGTTCCTGTAAGGTGGGGTCTTTTGGAGTCAGGGGCGGGGGCTTCCTCCAGGTGAGGGTGCAGACCACGGATGCTGCAGGGGCCTGGGTGGCGGGTGGGAGTGGGAGTCAGGGGTGAGTGTGGAGAAGGGTCCCTTCCCCAGGGCAGAGCCCTGGTTCTGGAACTAGCAGTGAGTGAAAGCAGGCCACAGGCAGGAACAGCCAGGTGGCCCGGTACCCCAACCCCCTCTCTGCCCCGTCAGTCAGGACAGGGAGGCGCTTTGCCCTTTGCTGTCCCGGGCCTGGAGGCCCCACTCACCCCTCAGACATGGTGCCTGCTCCTCCCCACCTGCTGTTTGTGAGCTGTCATGGAACCCACAGAACCCACAGCTGGGGGCAGAACCACCGGGCTTTAAGAGTTCTGACCCACTGTCCCAAGGTTCTAGAGCTGAGGAGAGGGAGCTGGGTGGGTGCGGGATTGAGGACACTTATCTTGGAGGACGTCCTGGAAGTGGCGCACTGAAGGGAGGGAGGATGGTAGCTGCAGGCTGCCAAGTACCAAGCTTTGGAAGGTTAGGGCAGAAGATGGGGTCAACTGTGGCTGTTTTTCTTGTGAGGATCAAATAAAATATATCTCTATTCGAAGTCACCTGTGCACTGTGACACTCTGGACATAAACTTGCCCTAAAGGCATTACTCCTCTGTTCCTTAATTCAGCCTCACCTCCTGCTCTGCACAACCTGGCTTTACTTCGTGTAGGACTTTGCTGGGAGCCCGCTTAGGGGAGGGGAAGGGGTGCTGGATTTGGGGTCGAAGCCCCTTGTGTGAAAGTGAGCACAGCCTTGCCGGGTCTGCCCAGCGTTTGCTCCGTCCCCGGGAGCTAGACCCGGTGAAGGATTGTTGGGAAGTGTAGTGGGTGCTGCTCAGTGATGTCTGGGGCTTGCCCTCAGCCGTGTGAGGGTATCCCCACGACTGCTAGGGCGTGGGAGACCGTGTTTCAGACGGTACTGGCAGCTGCCGGGTGCTGGCCAGGAGCAGGGAGCAGTGGCTCAGTGCTGAGTGGGGCCCGTGAGTGACACGCACAAGGAACAGAGCCGAGGGAGCAGCGTGGGGGAGCAAGCCGTCTGTCCACTCACAAAGGGAACAGAAGGAAGGAGTTTTAGATTTGTCTACATCTCACCCCTCACTCCACCCTGTTCCAGCGTGGAAGAGAATTTATGGGTGACACGTCCACAGGACAGAGCAGGGGCTGCAGGAGACAGAGAAAAAGCAAATGTGGTCCGATGTTAAATGGCAAATCCAGGTGAAGGACGTGAGTGGCTGTTGTACTTCTGTGGGTCTCAGATTTTTCTAAATAAAATTAGGAAGGAAAAGGTATATCCCTGCTGACTTGTTCTGAAGTTAAGGGGAAGAAAATGTTGGGAGGAAATAAATCTTACTGATCTCCGCAGGTTATTTATTATACAGAATACAGAAGCTGGTCTGGGCCTTCAGTTTTTGTATCTCGATGAATAGATCCGTGTGGCCTCTTCGCCCAGCACAGGCCTGTCCTATAGGACACATGACAGTCGGTGGGAAATGGTACAAAACCACGGCCTAGAAGAGCAACACACACGAGGACTTCCAGGCCCAGGGAAGCAGCTGGCAGTAAACCCAGGACCCTAGTCCAGGTCGCAAGTCCCACTTCAGCTCCCCACCGATTAGAACAGCCGTATGTTTACAGGGCACAGTCACGTCGCTCACAGGACACACCCAGAGAGCAGTGTTTAAACTCTATGAACGTGAGTGAGTGTTGGCCCACCTGTAGCCGCCTCGCAGCTGAGGATGCCCTTGCCCCAGACTACACCCCGGCCTCACACAACCTCTTTCGAATTGCCACAGTGCACAGGAACCAGTCACCCTCTATTCATGTCAGCCCCCGGGTCACTTGGAGCTGGTGTACTTGGTGACAGCCTTGGTGCCCTTGGCATGCTTGGCCAGCCTCCCAGGCAGCAGCGGCGCACAGCTGTCTGCACGTCCAGGAAGTTAGGGTGGTCTGGCCCGAGTGCTGGGCCAGCGGGGGCCTCACCAGGAGCCGCTCAAGCAGATCATGGCCTGGGCAGAGATGCCAATGCTGGGTGCCCTGGAGAAGCAGCAGGACCACTCGGCTAACAGGAGGCCCTGCCTGCACCACAAACAGCCCCGAGCTGGGGGCTCTAGGAAGCAAGAGGTGGCGAGGCCTCCCCACCAGGCCCTTCCCAGAAGCCAACAGACATGGAAATAGAACGTGTGTTTTCTTTTTACTACTATGGTATATCCCAGTTAAAAAAAATAAAAGTTTCTCCAACCGCAAGAGTTAACACTATTAAGTTCCTTGCATAAGGACATGCCAACATCTATATTTAACAAATGGGATCAGTTACACATGCATCTTGCGTTTTTCATTTAATGCATTTGTATGATGTTCTGTGTATTGATGAATTGTAGTTCTCATCACCGTTCCTCTCTTAATGGACCTTTACGGTTTTGTTTTGGGGGGTTTTTGCTATGAGGTGGTGGTGTAGTAAATACACATCTCTGAACCTTGTATGAGCACAATTAAGGTTGTTCCCGTGGTGGGACTGCAGGTCAAAGGGTTTGCACTTAACTCGGCAGAGTTACCCAGTCACTCTCCAGCGAGCGCGTGACATAGTCACAGCACCAGACTAGGAGGTGAGAGACCCGTGTTCTGAGGCTGTTCTATGAACCACTGGGACCTTGAATAGGGCACTTTCCTCTGAGCCTCAGTTTCCTCTTCTGTCATACAAGCTTTTGAACTAGGCGATCTCCAACAAACGGTAGGGACCTGGTGACAACCCTAAAGTGAGTAGGTGGAGCTTGTCCGGTGTAAAGTGGCAGAGAAGTGACTGCCTAACCACCTGCATGGAGCCAGTGGTGGAGACAGCACTGGCCCGGGCAAGACCCTAGCATCCTTCCTGTGCCCCGTCCCCTAACACACAGGGGCCAGGCTCCCGACGCCCAGCCGCCGGCTCCCCCACTGCCTCTGGTCACTAGCGCTTGCCGGGAGTCTACAGCTGGCACAGGTTGCTCTACCCGCAGTCCCCTCTGTTGTCAGCACGTCTCGCTCTCCATGGGCTGCCGGGGTGACAAATGGCTCTCACCCTCAGTGACAGGTAAGGGGCTGAGTCTCTCAGCAGCGCTTTCCTCTGCGAGTCCAGGCCTGGTCCAACCTGTCAGTCACAATTTTTGAGCTCCAAAGTTGACTAAGCTGCAGGGCTCAGTAACACTGCCACCCCACTTCCTCAGGGCACAGGATTCTGTCCTTCTGGCCAACCCACATCAGTGCTGGGTCCACCCCCCACCCAAGAACATACCCGGACACCCAGGCTGCCGAGCCACAAAACCGCTCCTGGGGTTCAGGTGGAGACAGGCTCTACCTCTGGGACCTATTCGAGCACAGGGGTAGGGATGTTAGGCAGATTGGAGAGGCCCAGCACAGGCAGCATGGCTGCCCCCACCTGCTCCTGGCCCTGGCTCTGCTGAACAGGGCAGCGGCTTTGTGTACTCCAGACTGACTGGTTGTTGGGTACCCATCAGTGCCCAAGTATCTGTCAATGTGCTGAGTCCCAGGAGTAGCTGCTTCTCATGCACAAATAGGGCAGGGTAGCTGCATCCGCTGTGTGTTAGTGGAGAGGGACACACAGGAAGGATGCTAGGGGCTGGCCTAGAGCCAGGGGAGCCCAGACGGCCCCTATTTGGTCTCAGCCTTTATGGGCCTTGTTCGTGGCCTGTCAGGTAAGCAAGCCCTAAGCCCCTCAGGGACAGCGCTGCGTGTCCAGAGGCCTTCCTGACTCCAGCTCACACTGCCTGCTCTTGAGTCGCCCTGATGTCCTGTTTGTGCCATGTTTGGTGCCCGAGCACCTTCAGCCCAGCAGCGTGGTTGTCTTGTCCTTTAATTATGTCCCCTCACCTAATCATCTCGTCTGTCCGAAAGCCCTGGAAACTTCTGGAGGATGCTGGGAGCGCGCTTTACACGGCTCTGCCTGTCACAGGTGCAGGGGACGCTGGGGCTGGAGGGGCCGCCAAGACTGACTGGGTCATGCCACCTCAAGAGGGGCACAGCACACCCAGCGCCAGCCTGGTGCCCTGTCAAGGCACTTTCCAGCACGTCCCCCACCCTCGCTCCCCACTCTCACCTGCTTCAGCGCCTTGTCAATGTGCCTGGAGTAGGTTTCTTTGCCCTGCCGGTGCTTTTCGGACTTCTCGTTCCCAGAACTGCGACCTCTGCGACTGTCCCCGCTCCGCTCATCCTCCAGCTCCTCAGACAGCCCGTCCCGCCCTCGGAGCCACTTTAATGCAGTCAGCGGCCCAGCAGGTGTGGCTGGGGGCGCGCGCCCGGGATGGAGGGGCGGAAGGGGAGGGGTCTGGCCCGACCCAATCCAGAACCTGCTCTGGGTAAACCTGAAGGAGACTAATTGCTCCCTCCTCTCCCGCAAGTAGTTTCCTGTCTCTGAATCAAGAAACCCTTCCCCAGCCCCCCTCCCCGTGTATTTACACACTAAGTTCACACACTCAGACCAGCAACCTCTCATCACGGCTCCAGGAGCTCGGCCTGGCTCCGAGAGCTGGGGAGCCCCAGACGGAGCACGGGCGCCTCCCCCACAGCCTGGCGGAGCTGACGAGCCCAGATCGCCTCGTCGGAGAAGGCCGAAGGGGCCAAAGGGTGGCACCCATCGTAGGAGGGCTCAGGTAGCCAGAGGCGGCTCCGTGGCACAAATGGGGACCTGAAGCACGCTTGTAGGATGGGATCGTTTAATTGAGAAGAATGGGGGAAAGAGAAACAGGATGAGAAGTGGAGAGCGGAGTCCGTGCAAGCGGAGCATAGTGAGGCTCGGACCGAAGGCAGAGGATGGGGCCAAATGGCGGGGCCCAGACTGGGCGGACAGCAGGACGGCGGCGCCCAGAAGGGAGGAGCAGAGAAACAGCGGCGCTCTCCACAGAAGCACATGTGGGGGTCATGGGAGTTGGCTGCAAAGGGAAGAAAAAGGCCACTGTGAAATGGAGAAAGTGCACTGTCTTACTTAGCACCTGCATGTGAAGCAACATTTCAGGGCCTTGAATGCCGTGATTAAAGCAACCTGGAGCAACATTAAAGCACAGGCGTGGGGAAAGGAGGACATTCCACACGGAGAGAGCTGGGGGAGGAGTGCCGAAGACCAGCATCGCCTGCGGGCTGAGTGAGCAACCCCCACCTGGTCAACTCACCACCCCACCCGGTTCCGGCATCCGCTTACACCCACCCGGTAGGATGAAGAGCACTAAGGGCGCAATTCTTAACCCCAAACAAGGCACTGCTAAATTTAGAAATATATATTTTGTGGGTTTTTAAAACATTCTCAAAATTATAGATTGGCATAATTTTCTTAACAAATCGGCTGACTAGCTACTTCCCTCCCTCCAGGTTCTGAAGAACTCTCACCCCTGCACCTCAGGTGCACACTCTGAGACCCCTCCAGACTCCGCCTGGATTCTCAGCAATACCCGGGCACTTCTCGGCTGATGCAGTGGGAGCTGTTCCCATCATCCCAGCAGCTCGCTCT